>WSXT02046204.1:0-13140 GCA_011762715.2 Neuroterus valhalla | reverse complement strand
AATAATAATAATAATAATAATAATAATAATAATAATAATAATAATAATAATAATAATAATAATAATAATAATTTAAATTCCAGAAATCTGTGGCCTCTTGTGATCTACCATTAAAAAGTTATAAACTTCAGCCAAAGTCAAAATTGAGAATTTAAGGGAAAAATTCCACGTTGCTCTCAGAATACCACGAGAATTCTTCAGTGCTGCAAATTCACTATCTGCAAGATAAAGGAACTCTGTCCAAATAAAAATAAAAATATAAATTCCAAAGATCATTATATATCTGCAAATGAAGCGTGTGCTTCATTCAAATTTTCTTTCGTTTCAATTTAACATTTTCTGAAAAATTCCCTGCTCTAAGGACGTTGCAAGTTTTGTTTTGTTTTGAACATCCACTATCTGGAAGTAAACGAAACACTTTTCGAAATGAAAATATGAATTTGAAAAAAGCTGAAGCTATTTATGGGTTACCATAAAAAATTTTGAAATTTCATCCAGCTCTCGAATTAAACGTTTTTCGAAAAATTCTCCGTTGTTCTAAGGATGTCGCAAGTTTTCTTTGGTGTCGCAAATCTCTTATTTGGAAGCAAAAAAAAACTTCTCAAAATGGAAACATTAATCTAAAAGAGGCTGTGGTTATTTATAGGCCACCATCGTGCATTTTTTTCTTTCAGTCAGGGCTCAAATCGACAATTTCCCAAAGAATTCCTCGGTACTTTGAAACGAAAGACCGGGGCAAGGTCGCAAGATAGTATGTAAGGATTCTAGATAAATTCTAATTCTTATAATTACTATTAATAATTATAACACATTATTAAAAATATATTTAAAAAATATATATAAATTTATAAAATTATTCACAAACGAATAAATAATCACAATAAATCTAACTATAATTTTACATCAGGATTATAGATAAAAAAAATATGTAAAGATTTACGTGAAGACTCTTCAACCCGCAGAAGGAGAAGAGTAGAAACAAATCAAGAAAGAGTGCATCCACCCTGAAAACTCTAATATTATACCCTAAAAATTTTGTAACTTGTAGATTTGAACGGTCCAGACTATTTCCATGTGTATATTCAAATTGACATGTTTTCTGTGAAGTTACTTATTAGGGACACGAAAAATGTAAGGAATTAAGTTGAATCTGATAAGTATCTAGAAAAAGTAAAACATATTTCCGTAATATTCCACAGAGGAAACGTTATTTTCACAGCGCCGTTATCCGGCTTAAGCTAAGTGTATAATAGAAGCTACTTTTACGCACCGATTGTCCTTAAGTAACAGCAAATTTATTACGAAATCTCTAGATATATTATATCGCGTCTCTAACAAAAAACTTGGAAGGGCGATAAGGGTTTCCCAAAGATGTGTAAGGAAATATACTGGAACGTATTTCTGATCCATCCAACATCATGATTAATAAATAAATAAACGATAATACGGAACCAAGAGCTGATGACATTTAGAGTTCTGTGTTCAAAGAATGAGAACGGTACTGAGCCTATAACCGATAAATATATTCTCTGAAAATGTATTAGAATTAGAGAAATTGAGTACAAGTTTTACATTTAAATTTTTTTAATTCAAGAATTTAATCTAAATATTTTCACGCTGTAAACGAATATGTTCTTATCAGGTGTCTCTTGATTCGCACTCGATTGAACTATGTCCCAGCCGTGTGATTTTCTATACTATGTTGAACTATATTATAATGAACTCATGTTACATTTATTTCTCTAATATCTACCTATATATAGTTAATTGATAATGTTTTATACTTAACAAATAGAAATAGTGTATATTTATAATTATTAGTTTTTCCCTCCGACCTAATAGGAATTTTTGCTCCATTTTGTTCTCAACAGAAAATGTTTATTTTTTATTGAATATTGGTTTGATATCTCTGCTGTCCCAAGGAAAAACCTAGTGAGTGACATTTGCCATCGAGGTTATTCTCTCATGCAGATATGCCTGAAAATAGTCACTATGGAAGAAGTCACTTACTAGGTTCTTCCTTGGGGCAGCAGATCTCTAGATTCCTACAGATTTAGATATTATTGAGGCTTGCAAAAATGATTGGATTGAAACACCCAACCACAGAGTAAGCTACCTCCCCCAACAATCAACCCACCAAAAAAACCAACACCGAAATACAACTTACTTGAAAAAGGTGAATGCCAAATCATCATTTAACCCGATCTTGATTTTCAAGACATTAAGAAGGATCTTTCCCTTGAAACTACTGGTCTAATCAAACAGAAGTACTTCCTTTAGGAAATGCCCTATAACGACGTCCAAAGTAGCGGCGTTGGCAAACTAATAGTATTCGCTAAATCTCCTAAGCCAATTATCTCCTTGAAGAATTCGCGAAAAAAATCAAGGTTCCCATGATCTTGATCCCCTCTAGTTTTGTCACGTGCCAGGACGTTATCTGTGGTGTTTCCTGTGAGATTTCGGAAGCGAAGATCTTACAGAACCTTGAAAATCTTGGCTCTCCAAGTGAGCTTTCCGTCTTAATAGGAAATCATTGATCGATGAACTCAAGGAACAGAATCGGTTCCCCCTGAGAATATTTTGATAAAATTCAAGGTATTACTCTTCCCGGAAGAACTTTCCTTTATGTGCGACCTCGTTCCCAGTCTATCTATATAGACCTGCATCAGTTATGTTACGGCTCTGCAGAAAACTTAATCCGATTCAGCCCCTTCTTCCTATCTCAGTGACCCAACAAATAGAAAGAATTGGGGGGAAACAAGTCTTTTACATACAAGGAATGTCCGGAGCATTTATTTCAGTAATAACTCCGCGACTTTGTAACAAAATACAAACTCTCATTCAAAGAAGCCAAGTCTATTCTTCGATTTGGTAGAGGAGCTGAGTATGCAAACGCCTACCCCTTTCACTCTAAATCTCCTTACACTTTCAAAGTTTCGATGTTACCGGAACTAAATGACGCCCCTGTCTCCTCCTTGATAACTGCTCATACACATCTTCCCTCGCAAGGGTGCTTCCGAAATGTATCAGCATGTCAGTCCTCTATCTTAGGAGAACATTCTCAGACACCCTTTCGTGGGGGTTCTACGTCTGCTTCCACGCACTTCTACGCCAACAGAATACCGAAGTTTTCATACACTGGTTTTGCCCTTCTCCTCAACAACCCTGGAAGCTCTACCAATAACGCGAAACTATCTGTATTACAGAATTTTGTAGAACTTATAGCCTCTGGCTCTGGTAAATCAGAGGAGAGCCAACATGCGTTCAATAGAATCCAACAGTGTGTATTGTTAAATGGAATTGCCGGGGCACCTTGAACAAACAGGGAGGCCTATGCAATATCCGTGACGATTTTGATATTCTGCTGTCATCTGAGACCTTTTTGGAGCCTGATTTAAGCAGAATTCGAAACCTGAGATTCCAACATCATCAGAGTAGAAAGGCTCCCATAGCTGCAGCGGCTTGGCTTTCGACGTAAGAAGGGCGATCACATTCTCTTGGGTCACTTCTATTCCTAGTCGTGAAACCAAACTGCAGACATTTACAATTTCGGTTGGAAGTTCTTTGGGTAAACCACGATTGCAATAACGATCTAGAGCTCTGCTTTGCACTAGAACAAACAGACCTGATACCTCTCAACACAGGAGAACCGGTTACCACACTAGACCTGGTAGCGCTCTCTTAATAACCGATTCAACCTTTTTATCCTTAAACCTTTTCAACATCGTCTCTTAGTGTGTTTGAAATGGCACCTTAGAAAGTGACCACTTCCCAGTGGTTTTGAACCTGAGAGGGTCAACTCCGATTGCTCCTTTTTCCTCTCATAAAATCAGTACTAAGCAAATTGACTAGTCTACCTTTGAAACTCACATCTCTGTTTTAAGTTCCCAATCCGTTTATTGTGATATTGAATAAAAATTTTTTGTTTGATGCGTAGGCAAAGCCGTCATTACAGCACGATCCTATATAGAACGCCTAAAAGCCATAATCACCACATCTCTCTAAAGAAAAGGTTCATCCTAGTTCCATGGTGGAGGAAGAATATGACGCGGCTGTCAGGAAAAGTGAGGAAGCCCTGTTGCTTACAGGAGATGCAAGAATAAATTCAATTTCGTGAGCTGCTAGATAGGACAATCCGCTTCATTCCTTTACACACCTTACCACCAACTTAGTGGTGAGGGGCTTTAGGTGTATTACGAACCACCAAGAGCAACAGTTACTTAGTACTTTGAGAACCTAGAGAACTCTATAGGTACCTGCCTGATGACTTTCCGTGAACTACCGAAGCTCTTGCAGAGTTGAGGCAGGACTCAGATCCGCTACCAGACAGAGGAGTTCGGAAGCTGAAACCTTAGATTCCATAACCAACTGACCACCCTCCGCAAATTCTTCTCACAATTTACAATGAAATTTACCCATCTGGGTAATTTCCGAGCTCTCGGGGTGACTTCCTTATCTTGTTTTGTTCCTAAATCAATTTCAGGAAAATTTCGTATCATTTTCTAGGCCTGATGGTTATTCAAGGAAATGGAAAAGCTTATTTACAACAAACTTTTTTAGTATGTGGAACACAAAAATTTTCTGTCTCTATCTCAGTTCGATTTTATGAGGAAGAGATCCTGCGTTTATAATTTCGGTGTGTCGTCAACCGGAATTACTTTGAGTTTCGACAGTTGCGAGATAGTTGCAGGCCCTTTTTTTGGATCTTGAAGGTGATTTATCTAGCATCATCCTCTAAATATTCATTGAAGATCTTGAATAAACGGTGTCCCCTGGCAGTTTGTCAGATTCGTACACAGTTCAATATCCTGCAAAAACCTCTACTTTAAAATGAATAGTGAACTTTTAGGCCCCAGACGCAGCACAGTTGGACTACCACGAGGCTGTATTCTCAGCCCGGTATATTACTCTTTTTTTACTAGAGAAATTTGTGAACTTTTTTCTGAAAATTGCAGAATTAGCGAATTTGCAGATGATACTGTTATTGTCTGTCGATATCCTGATACTGCAATCTGTATTCAATTCATCCAACAATGCTTTGATGCACTTGCACAGTTTTTACAACAGAGAGGTCTCGAAGTGTGTCCTAAAAGAATGAAACCGGTTCTATTCATTAGTGTAATCGTTGGCCTTCAGCTTGGTTAACTCAATTAGTTATTCTTAATTATAAGGATTTTTATTAATATTATTCACTGAAGGAAGGGGTATCTAATGGAGGAAGATCACGATTCCATTCACACTCAAGATATTCATTCAATAGGCCTAAGCTAAACTATTTGTACATTCAGGTTTCTAGTACCTACTTTATCTGTATAGTCATTTGCGAGATAAAACTATACACAATAATCTTTCTTAAATCTTTTTGACATGAATTTCGGTATAAGAATACGCTTATCAAATCACGATTACCTGCACGTCCGGCAATCTAAATGATCACGATAGCACATATTTATTCTTCCAAATCATGCGTCATTTTCTTATTACCCAAAAGGATTTGGATATTCAATATAAGAGCCTAGACGCCCAAAAAAATTTATCAAGAATAATTCAGGTTATTCATTTTTCCAAGATTATCACTCATCAACTTTGATAATCTTCACAAATTAGAGGATTTACTTCCTTAATAAATACAGTGTGCTCTCTAGAGTTTTATAACTTCCTGCAGAGTTCTAAGTTTTACTTATATAATCAAGCTCTCTTCAGAGAGACTATTTATAAAGCAAGGAGCTTCAATATTTTGCTTTCCTTGTTAACCCGGAACCTCAAATCATAAAAATATTACTTTATTGATAGGCTCTATGGCATACAAGAAGATAATCCTGCAATATTATAATTATCTTTCGAATTTATGCCTATAATTTCACAGCCTGTTGATCGGGTGGAAAATCATCAAGCGGATAAGGGTGCACGTGTAATTTGGACACTAAGGTCCCTGTTGAGGAACAAAGATATTTTTCTATCATTCTTCCATCCGCATTCAATTACTTTCGCAACCAGGTCGAGCAGTAAACTTCTCATCTGCTTGCGGGTAGTTTGAAATGCGACAGGAGTCACGGTGAAGCTTGACGTTGCTCGAGGTGACGAGGGGATGACAAGAGGGTGCCCAATAGGAAACCGCCCGGGTTCCAACTCATGCTATGCGGCCACTAATAGTATCGAAGATTCTAAAAACCTCATAAAATATGGTTGTATCTCAAACACTTTGCAAAGATACTCGAAAATGCTCTAGAACGTCACCGATATTGTTCAGAGAGAACGGAGATCGCTTTTCAAGATGGAAAAAACTGATTTCTTTTCTGAAGAGCTTCGAAATAATTGGTTTTTAGGCCAAGTACTTTGTCGCTCTCCAATCTTGGAGGAATTAATAAACACGGAGGCTCCCACCCTGCAATCCCCGCTTCTCAGCTGTGAGATCATGACCGCAAATCCTCGACTGTTCTGCTCGTTCCATTTCCTTGCTCCGGCTCTCCCTTCCAGACTTACGGATTCGCATAATGCGCCTACCGAATGAAAGTCCTCCTCGACTGTTTACCAACTTGATAGGTTACAAAACAAGAAAATGAGAAAGCGACATCGAAATTGGTGGTCCAAGACAGTTATACTGCAAGGACATTCGCGCTTGAAGCGAAACATGGAAAAACAAGAGCGACGAATGTCACACTTATTGCGGCGAGACCAGAAGGCAAGGCGTTTTAATGCGGTCAGAAGTTTTGCTCGCATAATTTGCAAGTGAGTTGATGCATGGGTTTGGGTGATTAGCCACTGATAGGCGAAGTTCCGTAGCGTAAGTGTGAGCGGCACTGGCGATAGAGGGCAGGTTGAATTCTGCGAGAATTTGTTTGTTATGGATGAACCAGGGAATGTTCATTTGCGGTACCATTCTAGGACGATCGGAATAAATCTGTTTATTCAAGAAGAGCAGTGACTGACGACCTTTGATGTATCAAGGAGGCCAATGTCATCAGCGTATTGAGCCGTGAGAATTTTCTCGTTAACGGTAATGTCGTGAAAGAACACGTTGAGCAGAGAGGGAGAGAGTTTGGAGCCCTCAGGTACACCGGAGGTTATAAGTTGGGGATCCGATAGTGATTCTCCAACACGATCTCTAAAAGTCCTGTCCGAGAGAAGGATATGATGAGAGCGATGAGATAGTAAGGAATTTTAGCTCGATCATTTCGTAGATAAGACCGTCATGCTAGACTCTATCAAAGGCTTCTTTGCAGTCAAGAAGAAGCATGGGTGTGTACCTGCCCTTGTTAAGATTTTCAGCAATGTACTCAGAGACGCAAAGAAGTTGATGGGCTGTTCCGTGTCGTTTGCGGAAACCGTGTTTGGAGTTAGGGCGAAAGTTGTTTTGCGAAACAAATTCATCAAAACTCGGGGGAAGTGTTTTGAGTATGTTATCGCTGATGGAGTCATTGCCGGGGGCTTTTCGATTCCTCAGGGAGCGGATCGAATCCAGGACTTCCTTAGGAGGCCAGAAAAGGGGGGAGGGGTATTGTTCCTTGAGGGAGTCTGCGAAAATGCTTGCTTTTCCCTCATCGAGAAAGAAAGATTGACCGTCTTTGGCAAAAGGAGGAAGGTAGGATTTCTTATTACGAAGAGATTTAATGACTTTCCAGCCTCTTTTGGGGTATAATTCTGCCTCGGTTTTGTAGAAGTCGAAAGAAGAATTATCCACGGAATGAAGAGTGGTTTTTAGTTTCTTTTGGAGACGCTGGCGCTGTTTACGATTGTGGTAAAACTGCCAGTGCTTGCGAGCTTGTTTTTTCTTGCGAATAAGAAGACGGGTTGCCGGCGAGAGTTTGGGTTTGCGAGAAGAAGTGTGGTTGGTTGAGGTGGCAAGTTAAACAGAGTTTTGGATGTCCTTTGTCATGGCTTCAACGGCTGCGTCCAGGTCAGAGGTAAACTAGATTTGGCAGCATCTGAAAAAAGATCTTTAGAGAATATATTTAAGATGGAGGTAATCGATTTTTGTTTCTGTAGAATGTGAGAGATCGGGGGTACCTGACAACTCTAGGAGTACTGGGTTATGATCGGAGCTAAGTTCGGATAGAGACCATAGATCTTTGTCAAGAACCATATTCTTCGTTAAAAAAATGTCCAGGATGTCGGCTTGATGTTTTGAAGAGGTGGGAAAGTGGGTTGGCTCAGAGGGAGCTTCAATTGTTAGGTTGTGGCGAGTCAGGGTTTTCAGAAGAGAATTACCCTTTGCGTTATTTTTGGTACAGCCCCAGGCCTTGTTTTTGGCATTTAGATCGCCGGCAAGCGGGGTCTGGGTATAAGTGTTAAAAAGGTCAGGTATTTCAGAAATGTCATTTATGTGTGGCGGAGAGTAAATTGAGAGAATGCGAAGAGGACCTGAGATAAGGTGAATTTCAAAACCAACAACTTCACATGAAGAATAGCGTGTGCTGATAGCTGAGTGACGGAGGGTGTTACGAACTAGAAGCGCTACACCACCGCCTTTGGAGGACGGCTGGTCCTTCCTATATACGGAAAAAATCTGGAATGTTGAGTTTTTTGGAAGAATTAAGATGAGTATCGTTAATGCAGGCGACATCGATGGACTTTTCGTTACGGAAGAGAGTCAGTTCTAGTTTCTTGGGAACGGAGATGCCGTTGGCATTCCAGGTAAGGATGTTAAATTTGTTTTTGATGCGCGTCCAGGGAATGGCTGCTGGTAAGCGGCAGCGAAAGCGGACAGGAAATCACGAAAAAGCTGATGTAGTTCTGGATTTTTTAGAGGATCGGCATTAGGAGAGGGTTGAGGCTGGTGCTGAACTTTGGGTTGAGACCGGGGTGAGAGTACATCGGCGAAGGAGCGTTGGGAGTAAACGGGTTTGGTTGCGCTGAGGGTTTCAGAAGGGGAGGAGGGTTTTCAATGTGTTTTGGTTTATAAGGTTGTCGGGTTGAGATCGACCTGATGCCAGGTCTTTGAGGGACCTTCGAGCATCCACGGATGGTGGCCCGATGAGGGCCTTTGCAATTGACACAAGAAGGAGTGGCACCTACTTGGTTACGGGTTTTACATGCAGCTGTAGCGTGGCTACGTGCGCAGAATGCACAAGACCAGGGAGCGTGGCAGTAATTAGCGGTGTGGAAAAATTCCAGACAACGAAGGCACTGAGGAATGTTGTTACATTTTCTTTTGGCTTCAACCTGAACGCTGAAGCCAGCTAGGGATTTGATAGTAAAGATAGTCTTGGCTGAGGGAGAAGAAGGATCTAGATAGTCGATGACTAGAGGCCAGATTTTATCCCCTGTCTTCATGTGGTGGACTCGCTTGACCGGAGGGATTTTTGTCCGATGTTCGTTAAGGATGGATTCTTCAGATACAGATTCGATAATTCCTCTGATGACAACAATAAGGTCTTTATCTTGTTGGAACTGATTTGTGGTGTATTCAATTTTGTTCTTCTCGAGTTTATGCGTGATAGTTCTGAAACTATCAACGGTTTGGGGGTACACGATCAAATCGTCTGAGATGTTTCTTACAGAACGGATGGGGATGTATGCTTTGAGAAGATACTCATGAATCTTTGGCCAATATTCTTTCCGGAGGATACGGATAGGTGGCCTTCTGAACTGGCTCATTTTCGTCGGTGAACTTGAAAGAACAGACTCATTTTGTGAAAGTGAGGAAGTTTGGGTTAAAGGAGATTTCGTCGGGCTAGAGACGCGTTTGCGTTTGGTCCGCTTCGATTTCACGGTATGGAAGTCAGAGAAGTCCTCGAGTGGGGATTCGGGGTTGTTTTAGAACCGGAGAGTTCCCATACGCTCCAAGCCGTCGACTGGACTCGGAGTTGAAGAGGTCGAGGGTATTTGGGAAAGAAGAGCTGACTCGAACGAAGTCAGAACTCGGCAAAGTTCAGAGATAACAGTAGAGATTTGGCTTTCAGAGAGACCAGCCAGGTTAGGAAAGTTGAATTTAAATGTGGTGGTGGAAGGAGTCAAAGGGGAAGAGGAACCTTCATCCGACTGAAGGTCGGTCATGGTGTTTTGAATCGAACTACTCTGATCGAGAGATGGATCGAGAGTCCGTGGTGGAGTCTCGTGTGGTGATGAATGAATGGTTAGTTTGCACTTTGGAGTTTCTCCTGTTTGACCGTGCCGGCTCTAAGGTTGTTCGAAGCGTTCTGTCGAACAGGGCGGCAGAAAATGGGGGAGGGGGGCGCAGAAAATTAAATGAATAAGTAGTAGTACTCGTGCGATGAGGTGGGCGGGCGCATTATTCACTTTCGAACAGGGCGCCGGCACTGCTGTTGATGTTACTTTTCCTGAGAATGACTTTTCTGTCTGACCCTGTGACTCACAGGCAACAATTACCCCTTCCCCATTTGAAACAGAGCAATCGATGAAACAGAATTGGAAAAAATTTCATTGGCAGCACAGTTATAGGTGCGAGAGAGAGGGGAGGGAATGGTTGTACTGCGTGGAGGGTTCCAATGCGGGGATGGGGAAGGAAGGGGGTCTTTACATGGATGGTGAAAGTTCCGGAAGGAGGTCGATATTTTAAGAAACTGGATGGTGAATAGAGGGTTGTTGGTCGCGTATGGTATGTTAACAGGGGACGAACACGGAGAGTACAAGTATGTGCGCAAAGTGGGGGCATCAGTGATAGACTATGTGGTCATGAATATGCAAGGGTGGAAGGAGACGGAGAGATTCGCAGTAGAAAGAAGGATAGAATCGGACCATCAGCCATTATTCTAGTGGATAAGGTAGGAAGGCGGTGGAACGCAAGGAGAAGAAGTTTGATGAGGGGAGCTATAGACAAATACCAGGAGCAATTAGGAGAAATAAGTTTCGAAGGGGACTTGGTGGAAGAAATATGGAGAGATCTGAAAGTAAAGGTGAGAAGGTTTGTGCAAAAAAAGAGATTTACAAAGAAGAGAAATGGAATGGTGAAACCGTGGTGAGATAGGGAATGCAAAAGGATAAAGAGAAGGGTATAAAAAAGGAAAAAAATGAGAAAAGGAAAAAAATGAGATGAGGAAACCGCGAAGAGGGAGAAGTGCGTAGAAATCAGGCATAAATTCAGGTTGATGTGTAAAAGGAAAGAACAAGGGAGAGAGAAAGATCTGGAATAGGAGTTGGAAAGTGTTAAGACTGAGAGGAACGTGTGGAAGATAATTAATAGGTTTAGAAATCATCGGGAGGGAATAAGTGGTAATAGAAGAAGTGAGAAGTGGAGAGAGTTTTTCAAAAAGTCATTCCAGTGCTCAGACCAACGAAAAAGAGATGAGGGAAGTAGAAGATCGAGGGATAAGGGGGGAATGGAGTTGAATGACGAGAAGATAGAGATTCAAATGAGAAAGTTAAGGAGGTTGAAGGAAGCAGACTTGGATGGGGTGCAGAACGAAGCATAGATATTTGGTGCAACAGCTGTTAGAGACAGACTAAAAGAGGTAGTAAATAAGGTTTGGAGAAGTGAGGGATTCCCAGAAGAGTGGAGAGAGATATTGATAGTGCCACTGTATCACAAGGGGCAGGGATGAGCAGGAAAATCATAGAGGAATCAGATTGTTCAACACGGCGTACAAAGTATGCGCGATGGTACTGCAAAAAACTTCATCGGCGTGAAATCTGTAGTTCGTAAAAGATGCTTGTAAAAATTTAAAAGGGTTACGTATCCAAAAGTCAATAACGCTTTTCAGCATTACGGTAGCGAAATACCTTTTTAGGATTAGGTCTCTACCCAAGAAATCTCTGTACTCTCGTATAAGGAACTTCGTTCCAATATTTCTAAATACATATAGACAATTAAGTTACTTTTCCATGATTTATAACTTTCAAATTTTTCTTATTTTATGTTTCTTCCTTTTAATTTATGTTTAATTCTGATTTCCGCTTACTTCGTTATTCTCCAATCGAATATAGCGATCTCTCTCTGAAGAAAATGGTCGCTGGTCGACCTTCAAGACTTACGTCACCTCACAAGATATTCTGTTTGCCTATTTTCAGGCTGACCCTGTTACTCGCAGGTAACAACTGCCCCTCACATTGGAACGGAGCAATAGATGGAATAGAATGGGAAAGTGAGTTTCCGTTGGAAGTTGATTAATGAAAATTTTACTCATTCGACTGCGATCCTTCCAATTTTTCTAGTGGCCAGTCCTAAGCCGGTATCCAGATCCTGTATTCTTCTAACTCTTTATTCATCTTCGATGAATGCAGCTGGCCATGACTCATCTCTATCTGCTCAGCTACGCCGAGTCGTCACCGTCAGCGTTCCTTTCTTATTGCATTCGAATACGCTTGTTTCGATTCTGCCGCAATGCTCGAGGGGCTTTTCACTCGTATACTCGCTTCAGAACTCGGACGAACTCTCCAGTACTCTTTCGTACTCCATTCAAGTGATTTCTAAGAGTGCGCCAGAGTACGCGCAAGTTCAGCAGAGTTCGGCGAGTTCGATTACGAAAACAAGCTTGTCTTCAAATAGAACTCGCAATACTTGCATCGAACTCTGTTAACTCTTACGAACTTTTACGGCCTCCATTCGAGTGAATGGTCCCTCGGCAATGCCCTCGCGTTTCAGTTTAGCTTTCTCATCGGTCTTCAGAGTTTTCTTGTCTGCCTGTTATGATCGTTCCGCTGATCTGGGATTGTTGTTATGGAGAGTATATCCTAAGAGGGCCTTCTATTGGGTTCTTTTTACTGCATCTATTCCCTCTATTTTCCTCCATTTATTTGATTGTTTCTGAAAGATTTTCTCCCGTAGGCTTTCCAGCACTGTTAAGGTAGTAGCGCCGAGATGGGACCTTACTTACGGATTGTCTAAAATCTCCAGAATATGTAGAAAATATTGTTACCTAAATCTACAGTCTCATTACTGCATAAGTTAAATCTTGATTGTTGGAGTCCAGTTGATAAACTTTATGAAAGTCTTGTAAACAGTACGCTACTGTATGGAGCGCAAACTTGGGGACTCAGATACTGTGAAGAAATAGAAAAGGTACATGTTAGTTTCTACAAGAAAATTCTGCATGTTGCATCATGCACCCCAAGTTATGCATTAAGAATTGAAACTGGTAGTCCACACATTGAACTGAAAATGTTTAAACTCGCTCTCAAATGGTTGGAAAAACTGCTCAATATGACTGACGAACGATATCCCAAAATATGTTTTAAAAGACT
>WSXT02046193.1:0-10146 GCA_011762715.2 Neuroterus valhalla | reverse complement strand
TCCCGCATAGTTCTGCTAAAAGCTGGAATTTTCCAATTTTGGTAACATTTTAAACGATTTAAACGAAAATTGCGCATTTTACGAAAAAAAGGTAGAAATTTCGCAGTTTGCATAGTTTGAGAGAAAACATGCATTTTTGATTTTTCTGAAAGGGATTTTGATGGATAAACCAGAACCATTGATCAAAATTAGCTGTTTGAAGAACTCGCCCTTTCTTTTGCGTCTTCGAAAAATTGTGTCAAAACACAATCCAATATGATCATTCTTTCGAAAGTTATCGAGTACACAGATTATAGACTACATACTACAGACAGACAGACATCTTCGTAAACACTATTTTTTCTGACTCAGGGTATCTTAAAACGTGAAGATTTCTTCAAACCCGCGAAAGTGAATTTTCACATGAAACCAATACCTCTTCATTCAGAATGGGAATGTAATAGACAAAAGCTAAAAAAAGAGAAAGAAGGGGATTTGGAGGCTGCATTCTCTTTTACTTTTCCTCTCTTATTTTCTTCACTGTTTTTTTCAAATAGTTGTATTCGAAGGTGTCCGAATTTAGTGGTTAGATTCTTGATTTTTTTATTCGATTACCAGGGTTCGCAGATTTCAACTCAGAGTTTTTGGACGTTAATAGGAGATTTGATAAAGTTTTTTCAGTCTTTCTTTTCCGGTACCAATAGTCGAGACACGGTGTTTTGGGTAGTACGGTTATTCGTTGGCTAATGAAAGAAAATATAAGTTAGGAGTGAAGAAGTGTGGTGAGTAGAAAGTTAAAGGGTGAGAGTCTGAGTGAAAGTGAAGGGAGTGAAAGGGAAGTGAATGTAAGGAAGAAATTGTAAAAGCTAGTGAGGATTGAATTTTCGGAGGTTAGGTACGATCTTGTGAGAGGTGGAAGTTGGGTTTTTAGAGGGGAGTTTTTTGTGGGACTTGCAGTTCAGGGAGGTGAATCCAGTGAACACAGGGAGGTGAAAGGTTTGTTTAAAGGGGGTAGTTTTTGGGCGGATTTCCGGAAGGTTCTTGGATAGTTAGGTTAAGGTTACGTAAGGAACTCAGTAGATAAGTGGGAGATGTCTGAGCAACGTAGTCCAATCACTCCAGGCAGAGGGCGTCAAAGGAGCGTCCCGAACGAGGAGAGCGAGCGGAAAATGGAATAGCAGGTAAGTGGGGAAAAGAAGGAGGAAGGAGGTGAGAGAGAGGGGGAACAACTTCCAAGTGAGATGCAAGGTAGGAAAGGGTGGCTGACGGAAACAACCTCAGGCCCGTCAGGTAGTGGCAAGATCTCTTATAAAAGAGGGAGGCCTTCCATTTCAGAACTCCTCAATAAAGAGGCATCGCGTTCGCTCACTAGAAAAACGAGCAGTTCCCTTGACGACTGGCGCAAGTGCACAAATACGATCAGTAGCGAGGAAATGGGTAGCGAGGGGGAAAGATCGACGGATGAGAAGAGAAAACGAGAGGAGGAATACGAAGATATAGAGTGGGAAGAAATTGGAAGGGAGGCAGAGATTATGTAAAGGAGAGAAAGATAAAATCTGGGAGAAACTAGAAGCTGTACATAACCGACAGAAAGAGCAGGAGGGTAGCATAAAGAGGGCTATGAAGGAACTGGAAGGGAGAGTAAAGGAAGTAGAAGGGACGACTGAGCAGGAAACGTCGGCAGCAGTGGTGAGCGTAGGGACAAGTGAAGTTGGGGAAAACGGATGTGGAGAGAATGATGTGGAACGTGAGAGATTAAAAAAGATAGAAAGACAGATAGGAGGAGAACAAAGGAAAAGGAGAAGGAAGAACGTTGTAATCAAGGGCGTAGATATAAAAAGTGGAACAGGAGAGGAAGAGGTGAGGAAAGTGATAAGGGATATTGGGGAAAAAGTAAAGGTAGAAACAGTAAGGAGAATAGGAAGGAATGAGGAAGGGAGATAAGACATGTGCTTGAAGACACTAGGGAGTGAGGAGGAGAGATTAGAAATAATGGGAAGAAAGAGATTGCCAAAAAAAAGAACAGAGTGAATCGAAGAAGATATGAGACGGCAGGAGAGAAGAAGAAAATGGATTATAGGGCAAAGTGCATAGGTAGGAAGAAGGAAAGGTAGCAGGGTTATAGTAGGAAGGTATAGAATATGGGTAAACGGAGAGTTGAGGATTTGGGACGAAGAATGAGGTGAATTAAACGCCTATCAAATAAGGCAAGGAAGAGATAAACAAAAAGGTCAGCGGAATGAAAGTGAGGAGAATGTGTTGGGGTTTGCAAAAGACAAAAAAGATTCTACACGAAGACAAGAGGAGCGGAAGAGGGTCGTAAGGAAGTTAGTATAGCGTTCTGGAATGTGTCAGGGTAAAAATATAAGGATAAAGGTTTCTGGGAAGATTTGGAAAAGTGGGACGTAATAATGTTGAGTGAGACATGTGTGAACGAAAGAGACTGGAAGGAAATAGAAAGAAAGGTACCAAGAGGATATGTGTAGATAATGCAAGAATCAAGAAAGAAACACGAGAAGGAGAGAGGGATGGGTGGCATGGTCTCACGGGTAAGAAAGAATTTTAAGGTAGATCGAGAAGCAGATAAAGAGTGTGAAACAAAGGATTAAGTTATGATGAGAAGGAATAAAGTGGTTGCAAAAGAATAGCAGTCGTATGTGCTCATAGGAGGAGAGGAGAATAGGAGAGAATAAAAGTTATAAGGAGATGGATGAAGAAAGAAGGAGGGGCTGGTATTGATTAGGGGTGATTCACAGGGAAAAGAAAAACAGTAATAGACTAGCTGAAGAAAGGGTATGGTAGAAACGGAAGTGGATAATGAGATAGGTACAGAACACTCCCCAGTAATAGCGAAATCAAAAGCAGGTCATGAGAATTCCAGACGTAGGAAGGGATAAGGGAAGATAAAAAAGACAAACATGGGGGGGGGGGGAAGAGAAAAACTGAAGGAATTCGGAAAAAATATGAAGCAGGAGAATCTAGAGGGTAAAGAAGAGGAAGGGTTAGACGAGATAATAGAAAAAATGGAGAGGGTAATAAATAAGGTAAAAGAGGCTGTAACCCCAAAAGAGGAGAGGGACATAGAAAAAATGGGATGGTGGGATGAGAAATGTAAGGAAGGTTAAGAGAAAATAAAGGAGAGTGTTAGAGAATGGAAAAGAGGAGACATTAGCAAAAGGAAGTACAATCGGAGAAAGCGAGAATATGGGGTAATGGTAAACGAGAAAAAGCAGAAGGGAAAGGGAAGATATGAGGAAGAAGTGGAGAAAACGGTGAAGGAAGAAAAGGTATGGGTGCTGATAAATAGAGAGAGAGAGGAAGGAGGTGAATGATGACATAAGAATAAGTGAATGGACGAATTACTTAAAAGGGCTGTTAGGGGGGAAGAAATTGAGGTTAGAGAAGAAGAGAAGAAGATAACAGAGGAAGGAGGGGAAAATAGAAATTAAAAGGCTGTAAAGAAATAAAGCGACTGGAAATGATGGCATGCAGAATGAAGGACAGGATTAGTTATTGCACTTATGAAAAAGGGAGAGGGTAATTCTATTGGATAGTTTTGGTAGGGAAAGTTCTTATTCGTACTTCTTTTCTCCAGTACGGCAGGTTCTTCGAATATCATTGCGAGGCGTCACAATGTGTTCGTAAGAAGTATTTTCACCTCTTTTTTGAAAGAGAAAAATCAAAGAATATAAGCTGAAATAATAAATATTCATGGGAATGATATATATCCCAGGATAGCTAGAAATAAAGATCTACACAAAAGCAGAAACAACTGAAAAAATATCTTCGATAATAAAATTCGTACTTCATTCCACAATTACTGAATAATCATTAACATAGGTACATGAATTGATATATTATACATTCAATATAATAGGGTTGAAAATTATTTTAAGGATTTTGCGATTTGAAAATATGATAATCGGGGTCGAAGTACGAGATACGCGATGCTTGTGCAATCGTGGAAGCCACAGAAGCTTTAGCAGGAGAGAATCTACAATCACTGGATTGTAGAAGTTGACGTTTCGCAATTCAAATTTGAAAGGTCTATACATAAGTGTGGGTGAGTAAAAACACTGAACGTGAAGCGCGAGGTATATTCATTTGCTAACGCGGAACGCGAGATTCGACAGACGCGTGAATAGTGTGCGATCAAAAAGCGCATGCGCAGCAGGCAGATTTAAAAGAATGGTTTTCTTCTTTATGGATCAAATTGTTGTGGTTCAAAAAGTAGGTGGTTTTTGATAATGCTCGTGCCAGCCGCACCAGCATACAGTGGTTCCAAATGCCTAAAAAGCGGTCAAAAGCCGAAAAAAATTATTTTTCAAAATGGTTTTCTAGAGTTTGCATTCACTTATTATTATTTTTAGAACTCGGAAAAGCGGCAAAGAGAGTTTGAATCTTCATATAATGTTCTTTGGCTCTCTCCAAAGTTGCACTTCCTGGACGGAAAATTTTCCGCTCTCCAAGCGTTAATAAATTGTTTGTTATATAAGTCGTGTAATTTATGTGAAAGTCAAGCGATTTACACTTTCAGCGACGGAATCTCTTTCTAACAGTTTTTGGAATTGAATGGAACAATCAGAAACTCAAAAAAAAGATTGTTGATAAAAATAATTATAAACTTTTTATCGTATGATCTTATATTTTCAGCTAGCAGTTGTTGATAAAAATATGCACAAATAATTTTAACCGCGATTACCCGCTCCCGTTTTTCTTTTAAAAAGTCGACTGGAGCCCTTTCTAGGACATATAAAAAAATTAGCTGCATCCTTTTGCAACTTCGCCATTGAAGTGAATTTTTATTTGGTACTTTCGGCCCGCCTACATGCCGCCGCGGCAACACAGTGGTAAAAAAAGCACTTTTTTGGGACACAAATCAGCCGACTCCTGATTTTTCGACGGAGCAGAGCTTTTTTCTTGAAAATGCTTATGGGGAATCATACTTTAATGTAGAGGTGCACGTTTTTTGGATTTGTTATTTGATCATTTGTTATTTAGCTTATAATTAGCAATTGGTTATATTTGTGATATTTACACAGCCTCATTCATCAATATTTCTTCACAAAGGTGTAGAATTAGTAAAGTTCCTTTTTCTGAATAAAAATAAATCTTGTAGAAAAACATCCCGTATTTTGTCAATTGTTATAAACAAATTGATGGATATAACTGTTCACTGTTGCATTTTCGGATTTAAAATGTAATACTTACATAGGTTTTGTTATATAAATGTAAAGGATCAATTTTTAATTGCAAGGAGTACCACATAACAATTATAGTTGATAGTTCAAACAATTTTTATAAACAAATTCACTTATTTGGAACATCTGTGCATCGAAAATTTTTCTCTTCGGTGGAATCATTTATTTTTATCTGAAGAACATGAATATTACACACTAGAGTTCCATGAAACAACATTTGTAATTGGTATAAAAAGTTTTTATAAACAAATTCTTTCATTTGGCATATTTGTGTATCGAAAGCTTTTCTTTTCGGTGGAATCTTTTATTTCCATCTAAAGAACAAGAATACTACACTTACGGTTCAATGAAACAACATTTGCCATTGTTTTAAACAACCTTTACAAACAAATTCACTTATTTGGTATATCTGTGTATCGAAAACTTTTCTCTCCAGTGCAATTTTTCATTTTTATCTGAAGAACAAGAATATTAAACATTATAGTTCTATGAAACACCATTTGTCATTTTCATAAACAATTTTTATAAAGAAATTCTTTTATTTGGCATATCTGTCTATCGGAAACTTTTCTTCCCTGTTGAATCTTTTATTTCCATCTGAAGAACAAGAATACCACACATTAGAGTTCCATAAAACAACATTTTTAATTGTAATGAACAATTCTTATAAACAAATTTTTTTACTCGGCATATTTATGTATCGAAAACTTGTTTTTTCTGTGGAATCTTTCAATTCCATCTGAAGAACAAGAATAGTACACATTAAAGTTCTATGAAACAACATCTGCCATTGTTTCAAACAACTTTCATAAACAAATTCACCTATTTGGCATATCTGTGTATCGAAAACTTTTCTTTCCAGTGGAATTTTCTATTCTCATCTAAAGAACAAGAATATTACACATAAAAGTTCCATCAAACAACATTTGTCATTGTCATAAACAATTTTTATAAAGAAATTCTTTTATTTGGCATATCTGTCTATCGGAAACTTTTCTTCCCTGTTGAATCTTTTATTTCCATCTGAAGAACAAGAATACCACACATTAGAGTTCCATAAAACAACATTTTTAATTGTAATGAACAATTCTTATAAACAAATTTTTTTACTCGGCATATTTATGTATCGAAAACTTGTTTTTTCTGTGGAATCTTTCAATTCCATCTGAAGAACAAGAATAGTACACATTAAAGTTCTATGAAACAACATCTGCCATTGTTTCAAACAACTTTCATAAACAAATTCACCTATTTGGCATATCTGTGTATCGAAAACTTTTCTTTCCAGTGGAATTTTCTATTCTCATCTAAAGAACAAGAATATTACACATAAAAGTTCCATCAAACAACATTTGTCATTGTCATAAACAATTTTTATAAAGAAATTCTTTTATTTAGCATATCTGTGTATCGGAAACTTTTCTTTTCTGTTGAATCTTTTATTCCCATCTGAGAAACAAGAATACTACACATTAGAGTTCTATTAAACAACATTTGTCATTGTTTTAAACAATTTTTATAAACAAATCCACTTATCTGGCATATGTATGCATCGAAAATTTGTGTTTAATTCGGAATCACTCCTTTTCATCTAAAGAATAGAACTGGTGCACAACTCACTTTCATCCAACAACATTTATCTTTGTTGTAAACAAATCATGAAATCAAATTCACTTATTTCAGTATCACTGCAATTGGCTTCATTGATATAAGAACCTTACACCAATTTTGAAAAGAGTCAAAACTTTATTTATTATACTCCTCCACTATACTGGATCTGCCATTTTGTTTTTGAAATTTTTGACACCGGATTTGAAGTCAGCGACCTTGAAAACCCCAGAGGAAGAAAATTTGGCCTATTTTATGAACATTTTATAGTTTTGGCCACCTTTTAGGTATTTGGAACCACTGTGCGACAGTTTTTGAAGTTGTTGTATGCAGAATACAGATATATTTGAATACATAGAAATCATTGGAAACTGCCGAATTACGAGTGACTCTCGAGTGACTAGCAACTGCTCTGCAAGGAAATACCACGTGCTGACTACAAGCAGTTCAAGTACCATGGCACTTTTAAATAATGACAGTGGGTAGAGCAACAAGGACCTTTGTTCCCAAAACTTACCCAAGTGCTTCTCCAAGTTTTGGGTTGAATGTTTTTGTGTTACCTTGATAACGTTACCGAATTTCCCTTTTGAGATCATTCGCACGTCCTGATTACCAAACATACAAATTCCAAACAGGAAATACAATCTATGCTAATTTCCTTTAATACACAACTCTAGAAACTCAATTTGTTCGTTCAAGAATGCCTCCATATAAACTCTCATTCTAGACCTCACAACATTTCAACCTCAGCAATATTCTTCTGAAATAACTCCAGGTTTATATCACTTTAAAAAATTTAAATAAACTCATTGTGAGTATTCATTAAGATACACTGAGAAACTTTATGTTGGAAAAATTACTAAAATAGGTAGCAAATTGGGGCAAAACGCTAAAATTTCGGCATTTTAATATTTATTTAATGAATTGTACTATTATAGACATTTCATATTTTTTGTAATGGGGTTAATACCAATTATTAAAATTGGTTCCAAAAATTACTAACTGATTTAGCAGAAGAAATCAAGCCATGGACCGAACGCAGCCGAGCGTATCCGACGTGTGTCGATCTCCGATCAACGGATTCATATGTTTTTGTTTTTAAACGTGTCTTTACTTTTCAAAAATTATCAAGTAATTTTTTATTATTTACTTATTATAATTTAATTTGAAATTTATGTTTTTATAATTATAAAATTATCATCAATGTTGATGAATTAAGGATTAAATTAATTGGAACCAATGAACTTTCTATCATTTAGGTCATATGGATGTCTTCATTCCCATCTCTCATAATGTTCTGTAGATAAATGGAACATCGCCCAACTGCTGCCTCGGAAATGCGTGTTCAATTCCTGACAGCTTCGTTTTCTACTAAACCGATTTTTTTTTGTTTCAGCTTATAATTTAATAATATCATATGTTTTCAGAATTCACAAATATATAATTTAAAATGTTGTCAATTCCGAAATTAAGTTATTATGAACTTGTGTTTAATGTAAAATACTATATGGTGTATATATTCAGTTGCGTGTTTAATAGCATATGTGAGTTTCTTTTTTTTCTATTCGGACTGTAGCACATTTTGCCAACCAGTTAGTAATTCGGTGCGCAAGGTCCCTGCGCATCATTTTACTACAGTTTGCAAAAACTGTTATCTTCTGGAGTTAATAATCCAACAAATTCACTATTTTCTCCTTTCAAAATTAGTAAATGGCTGTAGTACGGACTTGCTATTTTACTACAGAGTTTAACAAATACTTCAAACGGTTTTTGCAATAAATGCAATAGTTTCAGTTTTTATTCTAGCATATTTTTTAATTCTGACAGCAGCTACGAGTTACTATTGAAATTAGTAAATATTATTAAAACACGCTTTTTGCCCCTCATTGCAAAGTTCAGATAGTAAAATATAGGGTGATTTTTAAAAAAAAAATACTAACCAAGGTTTTTCAGTGCAGAAGTTTTTCAGTATTCGTATCCATAAATCCAAAACAATTCTATGTATATTTTCGAAACTTCTATCATAAATTTCTGACCAAGAAAGATCAATTTTTTCGATGAAAGATAAACTTCTGCTTCAAAAGGACGTTGTTTCAACAAAACATTGGAAATTATGATCCAAGAGTGTGACTCTTGAAGGAAAAGTTGGATTTTTAACCATATAGAGAAATTTTTAACAATGTGTAGGATTTCCCAACTGATAAATTAAATATTCAACTAAAACGATTAGTTATTCAGAAAATTGAGGAAGATAATTTTTCAGTTCAAATATCTACACTCCAAGAAGAATAACAAAATTTTTATTATTTGAATCCAACGAAAAAAAGAAAATTCTCAACGAAATAGTGCAAGCCTTAACCAAACAGATAATTTTTCAACAAAAAAGATATTTCTCTATCTATAAGTGATGGGGCTTTCAAAGACTTTACAGCACCAAAATCTTTCATAAAAAATATGAATTTGAAACGGAAAAAGTCCATTCACTACTAATCGTTGAATTAAAAACCTAAACCACGCATATAGAAAAAATCAACTTTAAACAACGTAGTTCAAATCTGAACCAAGTAGTGGATTTTCCATTTGAAATATATGAATTTCTTGAGTACCATGTAATACTTAATATTTTAGGTAGTCGGTTACTTGAAAAAAAAAAACACGAATGAATGCAATCGAAAGAGACCAATTTTCAACGAAATAGGTCATTTTTGAATTACAAGATACTTCTTTTACTGAAAAGGTAAATTTTAAACCTGAAAATTGGAGTTTCTCATATAAGAGTTCATTTCTAACCAGGGAAGATGACTTTTTACCATCAAACGTTATTTTTAACAGAATAATTCAGTATTTCAGTTTACCACCTCCACGCAAGATGACGACACTGAAGTTAGCTATAGAAATAGATTTGAAATTTCGGACAGTGTTTATAAAAAAAGTATTGGTCGCATCAAAAAACTAAGGGTATCATTGAATTCGTCTCAACGATATCTTTTAGAGATACCCGAATCAAGTTTGAGAATTAATTATTTAAACAAATAAATGGTTGATAAACATTTGGATAAAGTTTTAAACAAATGTATCAATCCGATGACCATTTCGAAAGCATTGCCAGATAATCAATATAAATATCCCATAAAGATCCGAAAATGGCTCCAAAAGAATAATTATTTAAACAATCGAATTGTTTATAATTTTTTTTCTTCGTTTTCGACTATCCAACATCCAACAAAGTAAAACAACGTTAAACGAGAGGAGAAACCATCATACCCATCACCTCTCAACCACACGGAGAAAAATGGATAGTCAAAATTGGAGTGTCAAAATTTAGGTTGTCAATTTGACCTTCTGGATGGTAGCAAAT
>WSXT02046182.1:0-13142 GCA_011762715.2 Neuroterus valhalla | reverse complement strand
GAAATACTTGAGGCGCTCGATACAATAGGACCCTTTTTTTATTCTAGCCGATGACTGGGGCTGCATAACTTGGACCCTTTGAAGTGATAAACCCCACATGTGAGATTGTAACTTGAAAAGTTATCGTCAATTATTAAAAAAGTTGTAAAAATCAATGACTTGAACTTAAAGCTATCCACAGATCGTTTTCTATTTAAGATAGGATTTCCGGGACATTTCATGCTCTGAGAAAGTCGACGAGTTTATGAGTTCTCTAATTTCAGGGTTGTCTGCTACAAGCCTCTCAAGTTTACAGAAGCCTGAAATTTGCCGCCCCCTAAAATCTGCCGCCCTATAGGGCGGCAGACTCATCATCAATTGATGAGTCAACAATTCTATAAACAACAATATTTTCATGGCTATGGCAACCACTTCTTTTTTTTCCGTGTAGGCTTCAGCCTACTCAGCCTACTGGTAAATCCGCCACTGGTTACCATCTTTATTATTATTCTTCTTCTTCCTATTATTATAATAATATAATTATTATTGTTATTATTCCATTATTATTATTAATTTTTTCGGCGAAAATTTATCTCGGCGCATCGAACATGTGTTATATCATCAGCCACGGACTGAGTTAAGTGCCTGGTAAAGAATGTTAACATATTATATCATGATCCTAATGTTATATATTATTGTTAATATCGTTATTAGGATTATATTTCTATATAATCTAGAATTAATAATATTCAGTAAGGATATTATTTTTATCGAGATAATTTAACTTTAATGTTATAGGTTTTATCATGTTTCCCCATAATATAACCATAAGACTCATTTTTTGCTATAATACACAAAAACTAGAAACATACACTGTAAAAAAAGTGGTTGAAAATTAACATTAACATAACTGATTAATTAACATTATTCAGTGGACATAAAAATGCCAGTGATTACTGTGGCAATTTTACTAAAATATTTGCAAATTATTCTGATACTTTGAAATCACATACAGAAGGGAAAATTCTCGTAACCTTGCTCTTGGGGCAGTTGAATTTTACGCTTTTCTTGGAAAAGGAACGATTAAATATCTCCTGAAAATCTGAAGTTGGATTTTGCATAAAACATTAACACTATGCTTATGATTTTGCAATGTTTTGAATTAAATAGTTTCAAGTTAAATATTCGAGAATTCAAATCTACAATTTTTTTAAAGTTGAATAATTTTAATTTGGGAGGGTTCAAAATTGAATATTTTCTAAACGAAAGAGTTGAAAAATGAATTGTTTCGTAGTATATCAATATCTGATTTAAAAATTAAACATTTTTAAAGAGAGTATAATTTCAATAGGAATTTGAATTATATAATTTCTGATTCAAAGCAAATTTCCAATTTTTAATTCTAATGTAATTTATTCTCTTCCCTTGTATGAGGTTATACAATGTTGAACGTACTTGAATAAAGTTTTTTTCGAAATGTTCTTATTCAGAGGTAAATTTAGAAATGTTTATATTTGACACGTACGGATTAAAACTTATTCAGTTTCAAATTGAAAGACTTTGAAGGCGTAATTAATGTCTATTTTAAAACTTAGAGCTGAAAATTCTGATAGATTTAAAAACCTCTCCATTTGGGATTTCCATCATGGAATTTCGATCTGCAATTTTTGAATATTGAAAGATAATATTCTTAAATTATTCAATGCTCCATAATTTCAGGATTAATTTAGAATGTTCTGGTTTGTACAATTTTTTAGTCTGATTCCTTAAATTTCAATTAAGAGTCATATTCTTAAATTTTGAATGCTTTGAGCTGAAAAATGTTTTCTTTTCAAACACTTCATGAATTAAAAATTATTTAACCATAACTAATAACCTACTCCATCCGGAAAAGTCTTATTTTTCAGAATCGTGATCTGAAATTTTTTGAGTTTGAACGCTTAGAATAAGAAACGACATAATTTCAAATCCTACCATTTTGAAATTAAACTCTCTTTTAATATGTTCATTTTGGAAATCAGAGATTTATATGCTCCGGAATCATTCATTTTTCAACTCTCTCGTTTAAATTACATTCAATTCGAAACCCTCCCAAATTAAAATCATTCAACTGAAAAAAATTCTAGTAGAGAATTTTCGAATATTTAATCACAAACTATTTAATTCGAAATATTCTTTTCGGGCATTGCTGATAGGTGATGTCCGCCCGTCAATTTTTTTTTTTTTATAATAGAACACTTCAAGCGTATAAGAGTGGAATTACAAAATTCTGGTAAAATTCCCATCTTTCTGCTTGATACAATCCCCATGTGAACAGGATTACAGCCCATATTGTGATTTTAAAGAAATTATGCAAAAGTGCGTGATGATATCGTTTACAATATAGTTGAAATTTATCAATTTAATAACTTGTATTTTTATATCCACTGATTCATGTGGTAATATTATACTTTTACGGTAAAATTGCTACAAGGATTGTAATATGACAATGCAATCACTGCAATTTGAGATTGAACTTGTAGAATCAACACATTAATCGCGGTGAAACATTTGCAAACCGACTCGTAATTTTCAACTCCTTTTTTTACTGTGTATGATGTATGTAAAGCATATTGACACCTGTTTCTACAAGAAAATTAGGACTTCAAAAATCACGGGTTTTTAGGATACCTATTTTTAAAGATTTTTCAATAACTACTTCCCTCTCATGATTTAACTTTTTGCTTTGGAAAACGTCCTGAAAAGCAAGAGTTTCTACGTTACAAAATAAATAAAATCCCGAATGCTGAAGTCTTTCGAAATTACTTTATTAGAAACAAACTTTGTCAATTTCTAAGAAATTTCAGACTATCTTTCATTCGAGAGTGTGAAAAATTCAGAAGATTATTTCAGTCAAACGGTGAAATGCGTGTCCCTTTATTTCCACCGTTTCAGAATGGTACATATCCGGATTTTCGTCCTGGGTAAATATTTCTCATTATAATTATGATTCTGGAAGAAAAAACATTAGAAAATTTTAAGAAAATTATTAATTTTATTTTCAATAACCTGAGTTGAAATTTCGCATTTCACTTTGATGCAAAAAGAAGACTTGCTGGAGTCAAGAATAGAGTCAATATTTTTTATGTGATCATCTCGCAAGTATATGAAAAATATTATGATAAAAATTTTACTAATAAACGTGAAAAACTGTCTGCGACAGACATTGAGATAATAAATTGGATCAAACTCGCCCGGGAGAGGCGAAAAAGATGTAAAAATCCTAAAAGGTAGAGGTGGCGCGATCCCCATGAAGTTTAACACGTATTTCCTATAAGAAAAACAGACGTGTTAGTAAATTTTATTCCTGATTCTCAATATTAGGTGAATCGAGTTCGAAATTCACCATTTCTCTTCACAATTAGTCACAGAATGCAAATAAAATATTACTCTTCAAAGTTCGCTCCCATAAAACTATTTGATAGGGTCCCAAAAAACACTCATAAGTGAAAAAATGGCAGTTTATTTGAATTGTTCAAACAATTTATTATGGATTTTAGCATCTTTCTCTTAAAAAAGGGTTGAAAAGTCAAGGTTTTTTCTGAATAAATTTCGCACTTGAGGTAAGTAATTATTTCATTTACCTTAGCAAAAATATTTGTTAAAACAAATTATAGCTAATTTATAGCTATCTTCTTCTAGATTAATACGACATTGTTGCTGTTTTTTTTCGTGAATATTTTAACTTTTTACCACTTTTCAATTATATTGAAGTAAAAATTATTTCATGGAAAAAAAATAATCATTTAAAAATTTATTATAATTGCTTATAATATTTTCCTTGCCCAATGGTAGAAACTTGCGGTTTCTTCCTGAATTTTCAACTTTTTGCCCACTTTTCACTTGAAGTGAGGTTATATTTAATTTAATTTACCACAAATAATAGTTTAAATAAATTATTATTGTTTATGGCTTTCTTCTCTAAGATGAGTGCTAAGAAGTTGCGGTTTTTCCGGAATGTTTAACTTTGTACTGAATGATATTCGAATGAAATTCAATTAGAGTGGATTATGTTGGATTGATTTGATTGTTGGTTAAATATTTTTTTTTTGTTGAAATATCAACTATCATATTTTTTATTAAAAAATAATGTATTAAGGTCGAAAATTCATTTCTTTGGTTGAAAGTGGAACTATTTTCTTGAAAAATCAATTTTTGCCTTGAAGATCCCTAATTTTAGTAGGAACTTTGACATTCATTTTTCACTAAATGAATTCAGCTTTTTGGTTTCAATTAATTTTTTTTTAACTTTGGGAAAGGAACTAAATTAATTTACTTAAAACAATATAATACTGTTCGGAATATGATTCTCTGTAATGTTTATTTATTATTTGTTCACAACTAAAAAGGTAAAGCAAAGTTGGACATTTCAGAAAAACACGCAATTTTTAAGCACTAATCTAAGAGAAGATAGGCATAGACAATAATAATTTGTTTAAAAAATTATTTTTGTCAAATTAAATGAAATATCAACTCACTTCAAGTGGAAAGTAGGCAAAAAGTTGAAAATGTCAGAAAAAACTGCGAGTTTCTATCATCGCGCAAAGAAAATATTATCAGCAATGATAATGATATGTTCAAACAATTATTTTTGCTAAATAAAATAAAATATTTACTTACTCCAAGTGAAAAGTGGTCAAGAGGTTGAAAACTTCAGAATAAACTGCAACCTTATAGCATTATTATAAGAGAATATTTTTATAATTCATAATAAATTGTTTGAACAATTATTTTTGTCAACTTTAGTTGATTATTACCTCGTTTTACCTGAAACGTTGAAAATAAGTTTACAAATTGAGAAGAAACCTGGACTTCCTAACCCTTTTCTAAGAGAAAGTTGCTATAAACAATAATAAATTGTTTAAACAATTGGAATAAACATCTGCTTATTAGTATGAAGTAGTATTTCATGTACTTAAAACGATTTGCGTGAAAAAAAAAACGAAAAAAATCATAATTACTGCCAAAAACTCGAAAAACCCATTTTTTCACTTACAAGTGTTTTTTGGGACCCTATCAAATAGTTTTATGGGAGTGATCTTTGAAAAGTAACATTTTATTCGCATTCTGTGAATGATTGTGAAGAGAAATGGTGAATTTCGAACTCAATTCACTTAATATTAAGAATTCTGAATAAAATTTACTGAAACGTATTTTTTTATTATGGGAAATACGTGTTAAACTTCAGGGGGCTTACGACAACCCTAAATATTCTTTTTCAAACCAAAAAAAATGCTTTTATTTTTTTGTGGATTCGCACAAATTTCCAGGCGTTTTGCATAAAAATTCAACAAAAAAATTTCTAATGCATTTTTGGACCACCCTAATGAGCAAGCACATATAACAATCAATCTGCTTAAATATCAAGCCATTCCAATAAATTGATATAACATTTTATAAAATTATGGAGAAGGCAACTGAGATGAAGACGATAATTCAATTTATTGACAGAATATCCAGAACTGAATATTGTCATAAAATACAGTTTGCAAATAATTATTGATTGTGTTTAGAGGAAAAGAAATAAAATGATGTGTATTCATAAGTTTTCATTTTCCTTGTTTTCATTTCCCTTGTTTTCAATTAAATTTTTGGGTGAAAGGGGACATTATTTTTACATAGTTATAATATTTATCGCCGAAGAGTGCAGAACATTACTACATTCCCTAAGAAACAGAATTTCGAAAAATCCATGATTTTCTCTATATTTTCTTCTGATTTTGACAGCAGGGTTCAAATTGAATCTGTGTCTAGAATTATGGAAATTCGTATAAAACGCAAAACAAATATTTTCGCTGCCCTTATTTAATTTCTTTTATATATTGTATTGCAATTTTAATCTAGTTTAGGTATAAAGGACTGATGAATTTCTAACAACTTATTCAATCAAGCCAGGAAATGGGTTTGTAAAAATTATTTCATGGAAAAAAAATAATCATTTAAAAATTTATTATAATTGCTTATAATATTTTCCTTGCCCAATGGTAGAAACTTGCGGTTTCTTCCTGAATTTTCAACTTTTTGCCCACTTTTCACTTGAAGTGAGGTTATATTTAATTTAATTTACCACAAATAATAGTTTAAATAAATTATTATTGTTTATGGCTTTCTTCTCTAAGATGAGTGCTAAGAAGTTGCGGTTTTTCCGGAATGTTTAACTTTGTACTGAATGATATTCGAATGAAATTCAATTAGAGTGGATTATGTTGGATTGATTTGATTGTTGGTTAAATATTTTTTTTTTGTTGAAATATCAACTATCATATTTTTTATTAAAAAATAATGTATTAAGGTCGAAAATTCATTTCTTTGGTTGAAAGTGGAACTATTTTCTTGAAAAATCAATTTTTGCCTTGAAGATCCCTAATTTTAGTAGGAACTTTGACATTCATTTTTCACTAAATGAATTCAGCTTTTTGGTTTCAATTAATTTTTTTTTAACTTTGGGAAAGGAACTAAATTAATTTACTTAAAACAATATAATACTGTTCGGAATATGATTCTCTGTAATGTTTATTTATTATTTGTTCACAACTAAAAAGGTAAAGCAAAGTTGGACATTTCAGAAAAACACGCAATTTTTAAGCACTAATCTAAGAGAAGATAGGCATAGACAATAATAATTTGTTTAAAAAATTATTTTTGTCAAATTAAATGAAATATCAACTCACTTCAAGTGGAAAGTAGGCAAAAAGTTGAAAATGTCAGAAAAAACTGCGAGTTTCTATCATCGCGCAAAGAAAATATTATCAGCAATGATAATGATATGTTCAAACAATTATTTTTGCTAAATAAAATAAAATATTTACTTACTCCAAGTGAAAAGTGGTCAAGAGGTTGAAAACTTCAGAATAAACTGCAACCTTATAGCATTATTATAAGAGAATATTTTTATAATTCATAATAAATTGTTTGAACAATTATTTTTGTCAACTTTAGTTGATTATTACCTCGTTTTACCTGAAACGTTGAAAATAAGTTTACAAATTGAGAAGAAACCTGGACTTCCTAACCCTTTTCTAAGAGAAAGTTGCTATAAACAATAATAAATTGTTTAAACAATTGGAATAAACATCTGCTTATTAGTATGAAGTAGTATTTCATGTACTTAAAACGATTTGCGTGAAAAAAAAAACGAAAAAAATCATAATTACTGCCAAAAACTCGAAAAACCCATTTTTTCACTTACAAGTGTTTTTTGGGACCCTATCAAATAGTTTTATGGGAGTGATCTTTGAAAAGTAACATTTTATTCGCATTCTGTGAATGATTGTGAAGAGAAATGGTGAATTTCGAACTCAATTCACTTAATATTAAGAATTCTGAATAAAATTTACTGAAACGTATTTTTTTATTATGGGAAATACGTGTTAAACTTCAGGGGGCTTACGACAACCCTAAATATTCTTTTTCAAACCAAAAAAAATGCTTTTATTTTTTTGTGGATTCGCACAAATTTCCAGGCGTTTTGCATAAAAATTCAACAAAAAAATTTCTAATGCATTTTTGGACCACCCTAATGAGCAAGCACATATAACAATCAATCTGCTTAAATATCAAGCCATTCCAATAAATTGATATAACATTTTATAAAATTATGGAGAAGGCAACTGAGATGAAGACGATAATTCAATTTATTGACAGAATATCCAGAACTGAATATTGTCATAAAATACAGTTTGCAAATAATTATTGATTGTGTTTAGAGGAAAAGAAATAAAATGATGTGTATTCATAAGTTTTCATTTTCCTTGTTTTCATTTCCCTTGTTTTCAATTAAATTTTTGGGTGAAAGGGGACATTATTTTTACATAGTTATAATATTTATCGCCGAAGAGTGCAGAACATTACTACATTCCCTAAGAAACAGAATTTCGAAAAATCCATGATTTTCTCTATATTTTCTTCTGATTTTGACAGCAGGGTTCAAATTGAATCTGTGTCTAGAATTATGGAAATTCGTATAAAACGCAAAACAAATATTTTCGCTGCCCTTATTTAATTTCTTTTATATATTGTATTGCAATTTTAATCTAGTTTAGGTATAAAGGACTGATGAATTTCTAACAACTTATTCAATCAAGCCAGGAAATGGGTTTGTTTTTAACGATTACTAAAAATACTTATTTATTTATGATCTTATAAAAATGTTCAAAAGTAACTTTAGCTCGCTTCCACATATAATCACGATATCGACAGAGCAATAAAAATATTTTTCAAGAATTTTACAAAAACAAGTTTATTATATTTTTAGATACGATTCTTTCTCTCTTTAGCTTATAATGATTCATGTTATACGTATAAACACAGAGCACATAGCATCGACATGAAATGTCAACAACTATAAAAATATCCTAATTTCTCTTTGTGGAACCGCCGTTGAAAACACTTATTTTTGTATTGAAGAATTTGCAAAAAAATGATTTCATTGCTTTTTTAATATCGTGTTTATGAGCATGAGCGAGTCCAACTTTTTTCCGCATAATAAAAATTTCAAGAATAACAATTTTATTTCCTCTTCGAAATCGTGTTTACTTGGGCGGTCAAAAAAATGTAAATTCCGAATTTTCTTCCTAAAGAAAAAGCTTGTTTCGTAAGATTTTGAAAACTAATGAATGCATATCCTTTCGATTGGGCATTATTACAGGATGCCGCTAACCCTCTAAATTTCCACACAAGAAAATCATAGAAAAAACCCCTATTTCTACAAATATGAAACTGGAAGACGTAATTTTGATGAGATGCGTGATTATTGAAAGGCGATTTTTCAAAGTCCCAGCTTCATGAATGCTTCAGCGACTTATTTCTCAATTCAGAAGATTCATCTTGAACCTGGAATGACAAGATATTAATTCCCACATCTCATTCGTTTCATGAATATATAGCTGACTCCAAATTTGACGTCAAAAGATGACGATATGAATCCAACGGTTCAACATATGGTACGCAAGTGTCAATTGGGTGGTCCAAAAATTTTTTTTCGAGCTTGTATGAAAAACGCCCGGAAATTTGTTCGAATCCACAAAAAAATAAATGCATTTTTTCTGTTTTGACAAAAAAAAATATTTAGAGAAAAAATATTCAGGAATCTCAATATTAGATGAATATAGTTCGGAGTTCACCATTTCCCTTCGCAATTGTTCACTCGAATTTTTATGCAAAATGCCCGAAAGTTTGTTCGAATCGACAAAAAAATAAAAGCATTTGAAAAAAAAAATTAGAGGTGGCGCAAGCCCCATGAAGTTTAACACGTATATCCCATAAGAAAAAAAGACGTTTTTGTAAATTTCGATCAGAATTCTCAATATTAGGTGAATCGAGTTCAGAATAGACAATTTCTATTCACAATTAGTCACAGAATAAAAATAAAATATAACTTTTCAAATCTCACCCCCCCCCCCCCCATAAGTCTGTTTTATAGGGTCCCAAAAACCTCCTTAAGTGAGGAAATGGGTTTTTCTAGTTTTTGGCGCTAATTATGATTTTTTTGCGGTTATTTAACGCAGATTATTTCAAATACATGAAACACATGAAATACTACTTCATGCTGATAATAAGATGTTTATTTAGGTTGTTCAAACGATTTGTTGATAACTAAAACAATATTGTTATAGAATATGCTTCAAAGTTGCGGTTTTTCCTAAAATTCTCAACTTTTTGTCCACTTTTCACTTGAAGTAGGCTATTATTTTATTTGATTTAGCAAGATTAATTGTTCAAACAAATCGAAAATGTTTATAGCTATCTTCTTCTCGATTAATACTACATAGTTTCGGTTTTTTTCCTGGAATTTTAAACTTTTCATCACTTTTTAATTAGAATAAAGTAATAGTCAATTCATGTTGAAAATAATTGTTTAAACAATTTATTATATTCGCTAATAATATTTTCTTTGCTTATTGATAGAAACTTGCGATTTTTTCTGAAATTTTTACCCTTTTGCCCATTTTTCACTTGAAGTGAGTTAATATTTAATTTGATTCACCAAAAATAATTGTTTCAACAAATTATTATTTTTCATGGCTATCTTCTCTTATATCAGTGCTGAAAAGTTGCGATTTTTCGGAAATGTTTAACTTTGCTCTACCTTTTTAGTTGTGAACAAATAATAAAAAAACAATATAGAGAATCATATTTCAAAAAGTATTGTATTGTTTTAGGTAAGTTATTTTTGTTTCTTTCCCAATATTCAAAAAGAAATAATTAAAACCAGAAAGCTAAATTCATTCAGCGAATTTGAATTTGGAATTGTCGACCTCAAAAGTAATTTTTGAATCAAAAATATATTGGTTGATATTTAATGAAAAAAGTTTATTTTCAACAAATAACAATCTAATTTAAACAAGAACAAAATCAATTCAATCTAATTCAATCTAATTGAATTCCATTCAAATTCCGTTCGGTGTGAAGTTAAACATTTCAGAGAAAACCACACCCTTCTAGCACTTATCGCAGAGAAAATGGTTGAAAAAAATTAATTGTTTAAATAAGCATGTTTGCTACCTCACATTAACCTCCCTAAGTGGAAAGGGACAAAAAGATGAAGAGTTTAGAAAAAACCGCAACTTTTTAGCACTAATCTAAGAGAAGGTAGCCACAAACAATATTAATTTGTTTAAACAATTTTTTTCGTTAAATAAAATGAATCCCAACTCACTTCAAGTAAAAAATGGGATGATAAATTGTTTAACTAATTTTTTTTTAACATTAATTAATTATTACTTCGATATAATTGAAAAGTGATAAAAAGTTGAAAATTTCAGGAAAAATTCGCAACTCTGTAGTACTCATCTAGAAGAAGATAGCTATGAACATTTACAATTTGTTTCAACAATTCTTTTTGTTGAATTAAATTAAATATTCACTTACTCTAAGTGAAAAATGGATAAAAAGATGAATGTTTCAGAAAAGACCGCAACTCCGTAGCATGATTCTAAGAGAAAATTGTTATAATTAATAACAATTCGTTTGAACAATTATTTTTCCTAACTTTAATTGATTAATACCTCGCTCTTATAACTGAAACGTTGAAAATAAGTTGAAGAATTCAGGAACCTTGATTTTCTAACCCTTTTCTGAGAGAAAGTTGCTATAAACAATAATAAACTGTTTCAATAATTTGAATGAACATCTTATTATTATTATAAAATAGTATTTCATGTATTCGAAACAACCCGCGTTAAAAAACCGCAAAAAAATCATAATTAGCGCCAAAAACTCGATGAACCCATTTTCTCACTCATGGGGGTTTTTCGGGACCCTATGAAACAGACTTATGGGATTGATATTTGAAAAGTAAAATTTCATTCGCATTCTGTTACTAATTCTGAAGAGAAATGGTGAATTTCAAACTCGATTCACCTCATACTGAGAATTCTGAATAAAATATACAAAAACATCTTTTTTTCTCATGGTAAATACGTGTTAAACTTCATGAGGCTTCAGCCACCTCTAAATATTATTGAAAAAAAAAAATAATCGTTTTTTTTTTTGTGGATTCGGACAAATTCCTGGGCGTTTTGCATGAAAATTCAATAAGAAATTTTTTGGACAACCTTAATATAGGGCCTTCCACGAAGACTTTTGAGGACTCTCACAAGGGCCTGCAAACCACCCTACAAGAGTCTCCAGAATTCTTCACGAGGGCCTTCAGAGCCTCCTACAAAAACATGCAGAGCCTGCCATGAGGTCAATGTTAAATGCTGAAGGTTTCAGGTTTGAAGCAAGGTGTAAGATGGAAAAAAGGTATTTTTAAGTTGAAAATTAGAAAAAATTCTATTAAAATATAAATAAGTGAAAATCCTTTGTCTGTAATTTTCCTTTTCATTGGAAAGTACTGCTCATTTTTTTCCTTTTCTCAGTTCTCATTAAGAAAGAATAGTAAGTAGGAAGCCACAGTTGAATAAAACTCCTTAGTCCTCAATTTTATTTTTAATGATAAGTATGACTGATCCCTTCTATATAGTTTTGAGTAAAAGAACAAAAGTGGATAATAACAATAATGAATGTATACATAGAACTCTTTAGTCTTTAATTTCTCTTTACATCGACAAATATTAATCATCTCTTTCCTGTTCAGTTTCAAGTAAAAATTTAAGAGTAAATGAAAACCAATAATAAATGAATACCCTTCCTCTGAAATAAATAAAACAAATTTAGATTTGAAAAAATAAAACTAAATAGAAAAAAATATATACAATCAATTTTTCCCTAATTTTACATCTCATTGACATCTTTTACTGAACTCCTCCATCTATCCAGTTAAAAAAATATATATTATTTATGACGGCTTATCGTAAAACAAATCATTTGAATGAAAACAATATGACAGAAAATATTCGAAAAATGGAAGTAAATAGAAAATCATAATGAATGAACAAATTGTCTTTAGTCCTTAATTTTTCGCCCAATTGACATGTACTATTGATTTTGTACTACTGATTTTACTGAATATGGATATCCGATCAAGTTTTTCTGAAGACTAACTTACCATACCACTTGAACGCTTTCTTTATTGTTGGAACTATCCATATTACAGTGGTCAGCATAATTGAGGAATGGATAAGAAAATACAATAATGCAATAATTAATTAACTCTAATCCAATAATAATATAGGGAGTTGACGCGCGAAGCACGCAGGAGGCAGAGCCCCTCTAGTTTTATAATAATTACATTGGCTATTAATAGAATAGTTTATGTTTTATAAGTGCAGATTCAATAATACTGGCCAATAATAGGTTCATTTTGGATTTTTTCGAAAGGACAAATTATTTTTCGAAAATGCTGAATTTAAAATTTATTTTCTTGGATATAATTAAACTAAAAAGAAAAATCAGAAAACGTATGTTGGCCCAGTATTGGAGAATTAATTTATGAGCAACTCTGCAAAATACATCGAAATCTGTCAAGAAATAGAGCCTGTAGAATGGAGATAATTATGACTTGTAAATTTTTTGCATTTCACCACTATGTAGCGCAGATACGTCTGCAAGAGATTTTTTCGAAAATGTAATAAGAGAAAAATAGGATCCTCTTTTTTTGAGCTTGAATCTTGAGCAATACATTGCCGAGAATTAAACTTGGAACACACTATAAATGATGAAATATTCTTTGGACGGCATTT
>WSXT02046171.1:0-13142 GCA_011762715.2 Neuroterus valhalla | reverse complement strand
CACATCAAACACTAACCCGCTCGCTCGTTGACCGAGGTCAACTGCCAAATAGTTAAAGTGAATTATGGTTAGGGTCCCAGACCAGCCTGCACCTGCCCTTAAGCAGGAGCATACTTTGAACTTTGATTGGGGTGTCGTGGAACCCCAGATTTCCGTTCTAGGGTTAAGAACGTTATTGTTGGATATGAATTAGAATAATGAATCTCCAGACAACCAAATGCTTCTTTAACAAAGTATTCAACTCATGAAGGTAAATTATGATAGTCGATATAATAATCAGAATCGATTTGATAAATTTTTTACGAAAAAATTGAACTTTCACCCAAATAATTCAATATTCAACTGATGAAGTTAAATTTGAATAAAACATGTAGAGTTTTAACTGAAAAGATTGATTTCCGGTAAAAGCATCTCCCCAAAAGAGATTCCTCGCGCAATCTTACTGAGAAGTAATTTTAATGCAAAGATCTATTCGACTGACATTTGAATTCTTTCTCGAATGAACGATTTTCTAGAGTTTTTTAAATCCAATTTTTCGTTCAAGAATTGGACCTTCTTTCTTAAGGTTAGAAATTCCTAAATTTGAATGAAAACCCAAATGATTTTTCAGAAATTCATCTATTCTTTTATAATATTGTCTTTTCTGGTAAACACTTATAAAGTTTCGTTGAAAAATTTGTCTTCTTAGTCCAAAATCATTCGATCTTAATTGAGGATCAAACCTTTTCCAGAAAATTCATCCCTTTCAAAATCCAACCTTTTATCGTTCAAATTCAGAAGACAATTCTTTTTTTAGATTACCTTTTACATTTCTCATTGAAAGCTAATTTTTCAAATTCGAATTCCTGATTGAAAGTTGGAGTGCCATATTATTGATTTCAAAAATTTCTAGCTACAAAATCAATTTTTTCATAATTCGTTCAAAATTTGCAATTCGAATAAAAGCTAATACATTCATGAAAAAACGCTAGGCATATTCGCATTCATCTGAGGTTTAGGCTCCTAATTTATAAGTTTGAGATATAATAGTTGATTGTATGATTACAAAGAAGAGAATAATTAATAAATGAAAAAATCACAAAAAAAAGATAAAAAATATTTTGCAAAAATGTAATATATAATACAAAAAACATTTACAGAATAAGTTACGGAATAGCAAAAATAACTCACCTATTATATACATTAATTTTTCAAATAATTTATGTACATTTTGTTAATGTTCTTTTATTCGGAAAAAGTCATTCTGAACCCAGCAGTGATTGCATACTTTCAGGGGCTATTCTGCCTGGCTCGCGCGCAGAAGTCGTTATTCTATCCGTAGGGATGTGCACATTATGCGTTCGCATAATCGCATAATTTTTGTATTTGTAATAAAACTGCGTCCATTCTGTCAGAGTGTGAATATGCAGCATATTTTCCGGCCCTTCAATAACTGCTTGATGATCCGTTTTTTCTTTATTGAAAAGGTACTTTTTCTACCTCAAAAATGAATTTTTCGACTCTAAGTTAACAATTTCATTTTTCCCATTCAAAGATTCAACTGTGCGTTTCGTTTAAAATCTGTGTCGTTTGGTTAAAGATTCAAAAATTTCGTTCAAAAATCAGCCTTTCTTGTTAAAAATTATTTTGTTTTACTTGAGGAATAAATCTTGTTGTTGAAAATAATTCCAAGTGAAAATTCATCCTTTATCTTAAGACATTAAACCCTTTCTCGAAAATTCTTTTCCCTTTTATTGGAAATTTGACTGTTTTGTCGGGAAGTTCTCTTCCTTGTTAAAAATTTATATTTTTAGAGTAAAAATGTCTTTCTCTGTTTAAAAATCCAACTGCATATTAGAAAATTCATGTTTATGGAAGAAGATTTAAAAATTCTCTTAGAAAGTTATCCTTTGCGGTGAAAATTTCCTAACTCACACCCAAAAACCCACTTTCTGAATTTTCCTTTTCAGTCCTTAAATTGACTTTCCTGTTTAAAATTTATGTATCTTTTTGGTTACAAATTCAACAAATTTTCAGGAGCCATTCTTTTTGGATGAGAAATGAACTGCTTTCTTGAAAAATTCTCTCTGTGTGCAGCAAATTAATTTAATTGTTGGAAATTCCTCTTAAGGTCGAAAATTCAACTTTTCTTTCGAAGTCATTCTTATTTTTTACAAACTCTAATGTTTTGTTCTAATCTCTTTTTTTCGTTGGAAATTCATATGATTAGTAGGAAATTTTTTTTTCTAGATTTCGGAATAAACTATTGAGTTGAAAATCCTAGTAATTTGATAATAAATCATCGTTTATAGTGAAACTTCAACTGAGTATATGAAAATTTATCTTCTTGGTAAAAAAATGGATATTTTTTTGAAAAGGTGATCTTTTTTGATTGAAATTTTCTTTCATCAAAAAGAATCTCAATTTATGATTTAAAATTCATGTATTCGATCAATGATTTCTTTTTTGAATAAAAGATCCAGTTATTCGGTTGAAAATGCAACAATTCTTGTGAGAAATTCAAGCTTCTTAATCAAAAATTCAACTCTATCATTCACACTTTTCTTTTTGTGGTTTCAAAATTAACTCAGCGGATAGCCATGCTTTTTTGTTAGAAAATATACTATTGTGTTGAAACTTTTTCCTGCTTGGTTTGAATTTTATCTATTCAGATGAAAAATTGTAGTACTTCGTTAATAACAATTCATCGTTTTTAGCAGCGAATTCAACTGCATATTCGCAAATCCATCTTATTGGCACAAAATTTGATTCATCAAAATTTTCAGTTGAAAATTCCAAAATTCTTAGGAAGTCATACTTTTTTGTACGAATTTCATGTTTAAAAAAAAAACTATCTTTGAAAGTTTTTCTTATTCTGTTAAAAATCAACTTCCTTTTTGAAATTTATCTTTTAGTTTGAGGATTTAACTAGTTTCTTCAGGAGTACTCTTTGTTATTCAAAAACTCAATTTTTCTGTAGGAAACTTTTTGTCTTATAAGTTTATACCTGTAGTAAAAAATCCGTCGTAATTGAGAAAAAGTTCTGGGATTCCGTCTTTTGGGTTTGAAAATTTTTTTTTTTTTTGTCGGCAATTTTCGTTTCGTATCAAATTGATTTATAGTGATAAAAATGCAACCGTTTGGTTGAAAAACAATAGCTTTGGTTGAGATGTGAACTATAATGTAATTAAGGTCTCTTCCAGATGGAAAGGAATAGGACGTTCGAGTATCGTGTTCATGGTATACTTTTTCAGATTTTATTTCCATAGTGTATTATGGAGGGATTACAAAAATTTAAGAAGTTCGTTCCACTGAAATTCTTTGAAACGATGTGATAAGTAAAACCGTGCTCGATTCGCATGTAAATTCACAAAATCGATACGGAGTTGGGCGCTTGAAAAAGAATTGATTCGATTTTATCAGCGTGGATAAAAAAGCGATGGAATCGATACTCAATTTAGGTGCAGGTGCTAATGTTAATTCCGAAAACGGTTATTATTGCTATCATTTATATTTCTTTCCCATGAGGAACAGAAAAAAGTTCCAAAAAGTAATAACGAAAATCGGACTAAAAATTGATAAGAAACAAGAAATGCAAATGAGCTAGTTCATACTTCTTCTTTGGAGAATAAAGTAAAAAATGTCTTTTCCATTATTCTTCTCTGTGACTTCCGCTTCTATTTTCTTCTCCTTTTCACACACGCTTTCTGTTTTTCCTTACCCACACTTCCCTTGCCTTCTTTTTTCACTTTTCTAGCTTTCTCTACTTCTTCCATCCATGCTAATCCTACCCTTCCTTCCCCTACTCCTCTTACCTTCTTTATCTACTTTTCTAGCTTTCTCTTTTCCTTTCATCCATTCTTATCTTGTCCCTTCTTTTCCTGAAATTTTTTCAACACTTCCTTGCCATCCTGCCCTCTCTTGCTGTCTCCTCAGCACCCATTCCATACATGCTCTTCTGTCTCTTCCAACAATTCGCATTTCCTGCATTATCTCTTCTCATCCTTCTCCCAAAACATTGTCTCCTCAACTTTATTCCTTGATCTCCATCCAGCTATTCTTGTCCATCTTATTTGACTCCCATCCTTTCTCCAGATATTTTGGTAATCCTTTTCCTCAAACTACCTTATACTATCTATTGTATTTTGATTCCCCCATCCTTTCTCGTCTTCCTGTTATTTTCTTCTCTCTATCTCTCTATCCCTCTTTCCTCATCCTTCCAACTTTTTGTACAACTTCTTCGCAAACTCCCTTCTTTTTTCCTCTCTTAGTTCCTCTTCAGACTACCATGGCCTCTTCCCTGCCTTAGTTCCCAATTTACTGCTTTGGGTCTCTTCCCTTACCATATACCCCGATATTTTCAATTCTACCTCTGATATCAATGTAATACATCTCTATAACCCCCACTGATTACTTGATCCTTCCTCCATTATGTGCTTCATGCTCCCCATTCTCCTGCATCATGAAACCAAGATAATTGAATCCTTTTTCCTCCTCTAAATATTTACTCCTTCTCATCCTTCATTCTTTATCTTCTCCTTGAAAACTCAAATCTCAATATTAAACAGGAGTGAGTTCTTCTCTTTCATATCTAGCCATCCAAACAATGTCTTCCACTTGTTTTCCTACCGTTACCTTACTCCTTATCTCCTCAAGATTGTAGCTTCTCTGCTTCCCTGTCCAATGAATCAAATACTTCTTACAAATTGACAAACATTGCTCTTTCAAACATTCTGTCATTTTCTTATTATAATACAACTCAGTACGTAGATATTATGCATCACTGTCATACCTTCCTTCAATTGCATCCGATTCGTTGGAATCTTTTTTCCTCTACTTCCTCCTTTCAGCTCTCTGAAACTATTATAACATACATCTCATATAATCTTGGCATCAGCGTCACCCGCTCCATAATATTTCATCTCTTCTTCCTTTCCTTTTTTCACCATTGGTACCACTATCCCTTATTTTCAGATTTCTGGTCAGCCTCCTCCTCTCTATACTCCGTTGCACATTATCCAGACCCACTCCTTCAACTCCTTACCCCCCTTAAATCCTTTATTGGAGGTTTCATCTGTACCTGCTGCCTATTCCCCTTCCACTGACCCTATATCCATCTCTATCTTCTTTCTTGTGGCATCCTCCACTTCGTCCTTTTCAGCTTTCCCTCCTCCCGTTATTTTCTCTCCAACTCCTTCCAACAGTCCCATGAAATATTCTCTCTATTCTAAAATTTCAATCCCTTGATCGAATTTTTTCCTTTCTTCCCTCTTTCAATTTACTATTTTCCATACTCCTCCTTTTGCGCAAGTCCTTCATGCCTCCTCTTTAAACTTTTTTTCTCCTCTCCTCATTTTTATTCAAATGGCGCATTTTACTCCCTCTTTTTCTCGTATTCTTCTTCATTATCATTCCATCTTCTTCATTCCCCCATCCCAGCTGCTTTCTTTCCCTCCTTCCGTGACTCATCTCTCAAACGTGCTTTCCAGAATCCTTTCCACCTTTCTCAAGAAATTTTCATCTCTCCATTCACATTCCCTCCTCCCACTTTCACCATCTTTATCTTCTTCTGAATTATTTCCTGCGTTCTCCTGACCAAATTCTTCTTCCTATTTCACAATTTTTCTTCTACTTATTGTTACTGTTAGGAGGGCATAGCTCGAGTCTACGTGATGTTCTAATTTGAGCCTTCCAGCTTCCTCCCTACCTGATTTTCAACAATAAGGTATTCCTTTACTGTTTTCCTCTTTCTCTAGTATGAGTGCGCTCTTCCTCCTCATCACTTCTAATGTTCCCATTCAAGATAAACCATCTTATCTCTTTAGACCTAATAAGTTACATCCTCCCCTCCCAATTTACTACTTTGCCTTTCCGGTTCTCCCCAGTTCCATCCCCTCTTCTAAACTCTTTTTCTTCTTTTGCTCTGGTTCTTGCATTGGAATCTCTCCTTAAGAATAAATTTACACTTTCTGTTCTTTCTTCTAAAACTTTCCCTTTCTTTTACTCCTCCGCTATTCTCCTCACATCGCATTGCATACACCTTTCTTCTCTGTTCCCTTTTATTCCCTCTATTCTTCAATGTCACCAGCGCCATGGGAAACTCGTCTTCTTGTTTAAAATTCAACTATTGGGCTGAAAATGAGTATTATTCGTACGACATTCATCTTTTTTGTTGAAAATTCAACAATTTTGTTGGAAATATATGTTTTTGTTTCAAAAATCAACTATTTTATTAGAGAGTTGATTTTTCTGCAGCAAATTCATCTTTCCTGCTTCAACATTCAAATATTTTGTAGTAAAGTCGTCTATCAGGATTAAAAATTCGATTTTACATTCGTTTCAAAATTTAATAATATTTATGGAACTTGGTTTTTTTCGTTGAAATGTAATCTTCTCGTTTCTAAACTGATCTTATTGTTTGGAATTTCACCCATTCTTTCAAGAATATGTCTTTGAGTTTAGAGAATTAACTGTTCCTTTGGAAAATAAATATCTATTAGACATTTTATTTTTTATGCTCAACTATAGAAATATATATTTCGTTTGTATTTAACTATATATATAATATCTTAAAGAAAAATCTTCTTCTCATGTTAAAATCAAACGGTTTAGTTGAAAATTTGTCGTTTCCTTGAAGATACGCCTTTTATTTGGAATTTATAACTGTGGGGTTGAAAATAATTTTTCTCTTCCACTTACGTAATAAACATCAATTTTCTCAGTTGTAGATGCAATTTTCTATGGAAAAATTTTTCTCTTTGTATGAAAAGAGTTTGATCACCAATTTCTCAGAATTTATTTTGTTCCGTGGAAAAATATATCATTTGATATGAAAATCCAAATATCATTTTTGTTTGAAAATCCCTCTTCTTTGGTTGACTTAGACTCTTTTTAATTCCAAATAAAAATCTGTTATCGTTAAAACCTTAACTTATTGGTCCGATTCAATTTTATGGTTGTAAATTCGTTATTTTAGTAGAAATTGATCTTTTTTGTTGAGAATTCAACGATGAAGTAATCAATTGTAAGTGGTCGAAATGTAATTTTTCCTGTTGAGAACTCATTTTCCTGGAAGGAGATTCAATCTTTCCAATTCTATTATTTTTTGTTCACTTGAAAACTCATGTATCTGTTTGGTAATTCAATGATTTTGTTGAAAATCAGTTTCTCGTCGCTTGAAAACAATTCTCAACTGGAAATGGAATCATCCTATCTCTCGTGGAAAATGTATTTTCTCCTGTTAAAAATCCAAACGTTCAGTTTGAAAAATCATTTTTTTAATATGAAAATAGGACTATTTGGTTGCAATTTAATCTATTTCATCGAATATTCGTCTTTCTTCATGAAAACTCGATCTTTTTGTTTAAGAAGTAATCTTGTTTAGTTATTAATTCAAGGATGTGGTTAAAAGTTGAATATTAAATATTTCAATAAACATTATTATATAAGAAGATATTTTCCAACCAAACAATATTAATTTCCTCCCAAGCAGTTGAATCTGGGAAAACAAAATCCAATTACAGAGTTTTATTTGCAACCAGACCGTTGAATTTTCACCCTACCAAGATAAGTTAGTAAACATAAAATATCATTTTTCAACCTGATAAGATAAAATTCGACCGGAAGAGTTGATTTTTCATACAGAAAAATCAGGTGTTTTGGAAGACAGTTGACTTTTTCGTCTAGAAAGTTATCTTCTTATATCAAAACTGTTCTTTTCAGATTAAAAATAATCTTTTATGGTATTAAACTTATCTGCTTTTCTTGAAAATCATGTTTTTTCTGGACAATGTTTGATTTTAGGTTTGACACTAAACTAGAAAATCACCCTTTTTGTTACCCGGGAAATCTACTATTTCGTGGAAAAACTTGTTTCCTTTAATATTATGATGTAAATTTTTCTGTCTACTGGTCTAATCAATATTTAAATAATTAAATATTGACCTTATTTTTTTGAAAGTTCTGAAAAAGTGACTCTCTTGCTCCGCTGGGATTCGAACTGGGTGTTTTTTTTCGCTAAAAATGATTGCGTTTCCTTTTTTGTGAAAATGCGACTGTTTTTTGTTGCAGTTCAACCTTCTTCATCGATAATTTAACCGTTGAGGTTGAAAATTCATCTTTTTAGACTGAACTAACAACTATTTTGTTGAAACATCAAGTGTTTTGTTAAAAATTTGTGTTTTTTCTGCGGGAAAGTTCAAATTTCTGGATTGAGAAGCTTATGTTTGATTGGAAATTGGTTTCTTGTTCAAATTCAACTAATGGATTTAAAATCCATCTCTCTTGGTTCAAATGATTATTTTAGATTAAAATTTTATTTCCTGAGTTCAAAAGTATTCTTTATTGTTTCAAAATAATGTTCTAGTTTAAAATTAATCTTTTTAGGTTTTGAAGTCAACCAAAAGCAGTCTGAAAAAATTTCCATCTATTAGAAAATTGGTCACTAAATTATCACTTTTTTTACTTATCCTCGCTTTCTGTTACTAGTACAATTATTTTCTTCTTTTCATCTCTAAAATCATTTATTATCATTGCCATTCCCTTATCACTGATACCTCTTATATTCAATGTTTTCAAGTACGCTTCTTTTTTATCGTTGATTTCTAGACGTATTTCGTACATTCCATACATTTTGACAGGTTGTTTTGCTCTCCAATTCAGAATCAGACCAATTCCTCCTCTAGCGTGTGATTCCTTGTATACTCCTGATCACAGTTTGAGACCATCCTCCACCTCATGAATCTCACATTCCTTTATCTGTGTTTCCGGTACGCACAAAATACCAGGATACGCGCGTAGTATCCCGCAACTTCTTTTCCTTTAAATCATTTATACCTCTCGCATTCCACACACCCAGTTTCCATTCATCACCAGAAAATTTTCTGGGGGCACGTAGTCTGCTAATAATAATGTCAATTTTGTCATCATTGGCTCTACTATAATTTGTATTATTTATTGTGTGAATTATCCACTCAAGCACAACGTCAGTCCCAACAAGCATTAGTCATGTCAAGGAAGGCACAAAAGGGAAGAGGAATAAAAAAAATAGGGTCGCAATAGAACGAGTTATTATTGGTTAAGTTACACACCGAGAAGGGCACGGTCTCCTGCAGCTTGGTCTCTATAAAGATAGAGACTAAGTTTGGTCCTGCAAACTGCTGCAAATGAGTCTTTTTTAGCATGCCCAAATAGGAACTAGTTGAATTTTGTAGAAAATTATTCAGCGTTTGGAGAAGAACTTGAATGTAAAAAAGAAACTTCTCAGTGTAACCACAAAAAATACAAAGTTCTCTTCTTTCTTATGCCTTTCCTCTGTATTCTCAAACTTTTTTTAAACCACAAAGCAAGTTGGGGATCAACACGACCCTAAGAAAAATACTTTAACTCACGGTTTCCAACCGCAATTTATCAGACGCCACTGGTGCCCTACTCCTATTAAAAAAATGTTAATTTTTTTAACGTCTACGCCCTTTGATCGATTGGGGTCGCAATGCGATGCAAAAACATCCCCCCCTTAATAGCAGAAATATCTCAAATTGCTGCATAAATTAACGAAAAAAGGATGTAGCCATCCATTGTGTTTTCTCCTACTTGTGTTTCTATTAATTACTACTATACCTCGTATGGCACGATTAAAATACGAACAGAAACATCTGTGATTTGGAAGAATATATTTATAATTAAATATATCCGAAAACGCCTATTTTTCAATAATGTTTCTGTACGAATTTTCAAAAGGAGTTTTTGAAAGTCACTTTGGATGATTGCATCGTTTTTCTTATTCAAATAATTTCTTACCACCTTTTTGTTTTTTGGCTTTTATCCAAACTTTCGTCTTGAAATTCAATTATTTTCTTCAGAATTAAACTATTTTCTCGGAGTAGTTATCTTTTTTTGGCAGAAAAACATGAACTACTGAGTTAAACGTTAAACTAGTTAATTACCCATTTTTTTCTGGGTAAATATTTATCTATTCGTTTAGAAATTTAGTTATTGCTGGTTGAAAATTCCTCCTTTCCATTGAATTCAAAGTATTCTATTTTGATTCCGAAATTGTTTATAGGTCTAGACACAGGCCACGCCCCTTACACTTTTGCGACAACCTCTTCCCTTATCCTAGGTCCGTACGTTTAGACCCAACCTTAATAAAAATGTGCATATTTGTACGGACTTTAAGGACGCTTAGAATGTCCGTGTCATCAAAGCTTAGCGTGCGTACTGTCCGTTCGTTTAAACCGTTCGTGTATTTAGAGCTAAAAATACGGACCTATGAAAAATCTAGCCTCGGCGAAAAATGGTTTTATTGGGTGACAAATTGAATACATAGTTGAAAATTCATCAAGTTAAAAATTCATTTAGTTTGGTTCGGAACTTCAGCCATTTGAATATAAAGCACGTATTTTGTTGAATGAAAATGTAACTATACCATTTTTGGTTAAAAATTGATCTTTGTAGGTCGTGATATGATACATGTTTCGTTAAAAATTACATACATTTCTGGTTGGAAATTCAACTATTCAACTATTGAAATATTTTGTAGAAAATAACCTTTTTCGTTGAATAATATTATTTTCAAATTGAAAACTTCTACTTTTTGAGAAAAATGTACCTTTCCATCTGAAAAACTCCACGTCTGATAGGAAAATAAACTGTCTCGTCAAAAATCAACATTCTTGTCTGAACCCCAAACTTTACGGAAAATTCGTTCTCATCGGATAAAAAATTCAACAATTTGGTAGAAAATACAAAGTTTTGGTTACAAATCCATCTTAAGGAGAGAAATTTTTGTATCTCATTAAACTATCGACTTCTCCAGCATAAAATTATCTGCTATGTTTAGAAGTTCCAATGCTTGGTCAATAATTGATACTGTTGTTGTTGGAAATTCCTTTTTTTGTTACAAAAAAGTTTGTTTTTTTCTTGTGAGAGAAATTAATCTTCATAGTTGAAAATCACTTTTTTTGATAAAAAATTTCATTGTATGGTTAGAAATCCGTATTTTCTGGTTATTATTTGTCTTTTCTGGTACTCCTTGTGAGTTAATACAACTTTTTGTATTTTCTCGAAAAATCTAAAATTCCAATTTTGATCGCATAAAAAATAATGAAAAATAAATCGTTAACCAGCTATTTCGGACAAAAAATGAAAGGGGGGAGCATTTTGGAAATTTTTTTTTACTTTTTTTTCCAAGACTCAGAAATTGTGAGTATGGATTCTTTTAGTACGCGAAAGTGGGACAATTTGACCAAATGATTCTCTTTTGTTAAAAACAAAATTTCCAGAGTTGTGGCATTTACAAAACTAAAAAAGTCGAGGAAAAAATGTTTTTTCTTATGAGCCTTATAAGAGCGTTAGTATAACTTTTTGAATATTCTCAAGGAAACGAAAATTCCAATTTTGGTCACACAGAAAATAATGGAAAATTAGCAAAACTTGAAAGGATACGAAGAAAAGTTTGACAAAAAAAACCGTTCTTTTTTTCATGTGATGCGTGGTTTTTGTATTAATTGTAATTTCATTGATATTAGAAAAAGACTAAATAAATTATTTAAAATTAAAACAAGGTACGAGGTATATAAATTAACATTATATACATTTGATGCATTAGAGTAAAAGGTGAAATAGAAAAGATCGCGTTTCGGACAGATTTTGATCGAGTGCGCAGCGCGAGACACACGATGAGAATGTATTCATTAAAGCCGAAGAAGCTTGAACAAAAGAGAATTTACAATCATCCAATACAGCCGCCGAAGTTCTAATTTTTAGTTTTAAAAGCTCTATACACAATTTTAGAAAGTACAAAGACTGAGCGCTTAGCGCAAGGTAAATCCAACACCGAGCGCGAAGCGCGAGATCCGAAAGACGCGCGCCCCAAGCGCGCTCAAATGTGCAAGTAAAGCGAGCTGCGGACAACGAGAATGTGCCCGCACAGCGCACAGATTTTTTATTACTCTTTTTGTGAAAATGTAATAATCTGGATTAAAATATACTCATGAATATAATGCCCGTTTCCTAAATATGGGACATTCCGAAATCTTAAATGCAAACAACTTTTTTTATTGCATATTCGGATTCTGTGGATAAAAATGTGTATGATTTGTCCAAGACATTTTCCTCTTTTCACGATAGATTTCGCTGTGATCGATGAAATTCAATATTTCTTCATTTCACTTGTACTAAGAATACAAGCTTACGATTCTGCAGTGCTTGAAAAGAGTCTTAAAACAAACTTCATATTTTTAATTACTTAATTCTCGATTAATTCTTCAGTAACGAGAAAAAAGTTTTTGACGAATCGTACGCATTTTTCTCCAAAGAATCTGAATATGCAATAAGATAAAAGGGGTTCCCATTCAAGATTTCGAATTTTACCCCCCCCCCCCCCTTCTAAAGGAGGTGTGAGGGAACCAATTTCAACATTAGTGTATGTGCTCCTCAGAGTGATTGAATTTTGATCCATAATATCTTTTCATAGAATGCTTACTTTTCGAGATATTTGAAAGTTTCAAGTTAAAAAAATCACTTGATACAATTCATTTCCTACATAACAGTTTATTCATATAAAGTAGCTAATAGATTGTATCCTTATATAAGAAATCTCTAATGTTACGCCTGGCCGTTGTTGTTTAGGTTTTAGGTTTCAGAACAGTGCTAGCTGAAATAAATGCTTACAGCACGTCCGAGTTAACTATTCAACTATTTGATAGTTTGTGTGAATCTTTTTTATGAATATTATGCATCTGTGGTTAAACAATTCATTATTGTTAATTGTATGTTTTTTTTAATCTTCTAGAAATATGTTGAAATAACTTGATAAAAATTCGATTCTATTTCATATTTGTGTTTTTCTTTTTCTCTTGACAGAGTTTTGGCATTTTCAAAATTCAAAAATATAAACGGAAATGAGAATTTTTAGCCAAACAACGCACGGCATGAAAAAAAGTTTAAAGAAAAAAATGTTTCTTTTTGGGAGCCCTCCAGGATGATATTTACAACTTCTCGAGTATTCTAAAAAAATCTAAATTCGAAATTGTTTATATTGGAAAGATTTTACTATTCACTTGAAAATTCGTCTTTTTTAGTTACATCCAACAGTTTATTATTCAAAACCAAAACCATTTTTGGTTCATGTATCTTTTGTTTCATTTCTTGTTAAAAATCTA
>WSXT02046160.1:0-13142 GCA_011762715.2 Neuroterus valhalla | reverse complement strand
ATATGCTTTTTTACAAATGAAGCAAAAACTACTTGTCCTATCAAAAAGTTAATTTTACCAAATTTGTAGATCTTTTTTTGTTGCACAATTTTAGTTTATTTATGTTTTCCCGTAACTTACATAGTTTGACCAAAAAATGAATCTTTCGATTTTTCATTATTTTTTATGCGACCAGAATTTTAAATTTCAATTTCTCGAGAAAACTCGAAAAGTTGTATTCACGATCTTTTAGGGCTCCCAAGAAGAAACATTTTTTCTTTCTGACTTTCTTTTCAATCTTGCATTATTTGGCTAAAAATTCTCATTTTATTTTATATTTTTGAATTTTGAAAATACCATAACTCTGCCAGTTTTGTTTTTATCGAAAAAAATGGTTAGGATAAATTAATTCACTTTTTACGTGCTACGAGAAATTGTACTTACAATTTTTGAGTCTTGGAAAAAAAGTCCAAAAAAATGTTCAAAATGAATTTTTCATCCAAAATAGCTGGTAAATGAACTTGACCTTTTTTTTGGTCCCTCAAAATGGGTGCCAAAGCGCAATCGAATATGATCATTCTTTCGAAAGTTATCGAGTTCATGAATTGTTTTTCATTATTTTTCATGCGATCAAAATGGGAATTTCCGATTTTTTGAAAAAATTCCAAAAGTTGTATTCACGACCTTGTAGGGCTCTCAAGAAGAAAAATTTGTTCTCTCTGACTTTATTTTCAATCTTGCGTTTTTGTGGCTGAAAATTCTCATCTTCGTTCATATTTTTGGATTTTGAAAATGCCACAACTCTGACAATTTAGCTTTTTATCAAAGAAAATCATAAGGATAAACTGTTTCTTCTTTTACCTACTACAAGAAACCGTACTTACAAATTTTGAATTTTGGAAAAAAGTACAAAAAAATGTTCAAAATGCTTCCCCTCTTTGATTTTTCATCCAAAATAGCTGGTTAATGAACTTGACCTGTTTTTTGATCCCTTAAAATGGGTGCCAGAGCGCGATCGAATATGATCATTCTTTGGAAAGTTATTCACAGACTACAGACAGACAGACACCTTCGTAATAACCATTTCCCTGGCTCAGGGGGTCTCAAGACGTGGAGATTTCATTAAATCCGCGAATTTCAATTTTCGCATAAAAGCAATACCTTCTCATTCGATATTAGAATGTAAAAAACTGTATGTTTGTCTGTAGTCTGTAATCTGTATGCTCGATAACTGTCGAAAGAATTATCATATTGGATTGTTCTTTGGCACACTTTTTTAAAACCGAGAAAGAAAGGACGAGCTCAGAGTTATGGTATTTTCAAAATTCATAAATATAAGCGAAAATGAGAATTTTTAGCCGAATAATGCAAGATTGAAAAGGAAGTCAGAGAGAGAAAATGTTTCTTGTTGGTAGCCCTATAAGATCGTGAATACAACTTTTCGAGTTTTCTCAAAAAATCGAAGGCCAACACAGAAGATTGATAAAGAAAAGTTGTTCAACCACAAAATATCTGTGAATTTGTTATAATTTTTTCGCATTGCATGAGACACTTTTCCGCTTTTGAGTTTCACAAGTTTTTTATTTAACTATAGGGAGGTACAAAGGCCGAGCGCGTAGCGCGAGGTAAATTCATGACCGAGCGCGAAGCGCGAGATGAGATTACCATCGAGCGCGAAGTGCGAGATCCAAAAGACGCGCGCCGTGGGCGCGCTCAAACTTGTGAGCGAAGCGCGCGATGAGAATGCGCCGGGCAGCGCGCAGATTTTTTAATTCAATTTTGAACTTCTCAAGTTTTCAAAAAATTTTTTGCAATTTCCTTTCAGTTCACCTTAAAGCCGAGCTCTCCGGGATTTTCAGGCTCGAAGTCGTAGAGTGCCGTGCAGCAAGGTTGCTTTGCCATTGGTGTCCTCGCCGGAGATTTGCTTGGTGATGGCAGAGGAGAAGCTGGAAAAGCGAAAATTCATTATAGAACAAGTTCAGAATTACAAACTTACAATTAGTGAACTTTGAACGATAACTTCTGAATACTGAGAGCGCTAGTTTCTAAGAACAACCTATCGTTCAAAGACTCTAGGAAAATGAGGACATAATAAAAATAAATGATAATATTGTTCAAAATCTGATAGGCTTATGAAGATCATGAAAACTATTCCAAATGCTGCAAGTGTTTTTTGATGGATCAACTTAAAAATCAAAAAAAGCCCAGTGAGAAGTGAATAGATTTAAACTTCACAAAAATGTTTTCATTGGATTGATTAGGAATAAATCGATTTGGTTATATCTTATTTTGTCGATAAGTGGATGTCGACTTTGAGCTCTTGAAGGCATCCAAAATCTCGAGGAGTAGACTACTTGACTTTTGAGTGTGTACTAGTTTTCAAAATTTCAAATATTCCAAAAGAAAAAATGATGATATGAGAGAATTCAAAGATTCAAAATACTTAAGATTCCAAGAGATATTACGAAAAATTCATGAAGATTTCACAAAGATTTCAAAGACTTCAAGAAGTTACTCCATGGTTACTCCAGCCCTTGACCTGCTCGTGGGGACAACTTTTGTTCGCTCGAGTCGAGCGCTGGCCTGTACAGTCAACCTCAACAGCAAGAAGCGAACAATAAATATGGACCATATAGGTACAAACTATGGATACGTATGCAAGTGCAATTAGAAAGAGAGATATTAGAAAGTGACGGGAAAATTCCAAAAAATTAAATTTCAGCCAGAACATAGAAACCTTTCAAAAATAGTTAAATAAAAGTGGGAAAAGGGGAGGAGAATAAGATAATTTGCAACAAAATACATTATTTTCGAACGAATTTTGTGAATTACCGTGAAAAAAATCAATTTGAATCTAGTAATTTATCAACAATAAAAAAACAAGATTTATAACCAAACAAGAACGTATCTTATGTTAAATATATTATTTATTCGACAATAAAATCAATAAAGAAGTAGTTTAGATATTACCCATTCATTTCAATTTTCTGTCCAAAAAATTAAATTTCAGCCAAAACAAAGAAACCTTTCAGAAATAGTTAAATAAAAGTAGGGGAAGGGGAGGAGAATAAGATAATTTACTAAAAAATACATTATTTTCGAAAAAAACGTTGTAATTTTTCCGTGAGAACAATCAATTCAAATTCAGTAATTTATCAACAACAACAAAAACAAGATTATCAACCGAAAAAGAACGAATCTTATAAATATATGATTCATTCGACAATAGAATCAATAAGAAAGCAGTTCAATTGTTAACCATTCAGTTCAATTTTCTCTACAAAAAATTAAATTTCATCCAGAACAAAGAAACCTTTTAAAATAGTGCAAGAAAAGTAGGAAAAGGGTAGGAAAATAAGATAATTTACTAGAAAATACATTATTTTTTAAAAAGTTTTGTGATTTGCCGTGATGAAAAATCCATTCCAATATCAGTAATTTGACAAACAAAAAATAAAACAAGATTTTCAACCAAAAAAGAACAAATCTCATATTAAATATATGATTCATTCGACAATAGAATCAATAAGTAAGTAGTTCAATTGTTAACCATTCAGTTCAATTTTCTGTCCAAAAAATTAATTTCATCCAGAGCAAAGAAACCTTTCAAAAATAGTTAAAGGAAAGTAGGGAAAGGGTAGGAGAATAAGGTAATTTACAACAAAATACATTATTTTCGAACAAATTTTGACGAAAGAGATAAAAGTGGAAATAATTATTCATTTAGGAAAGACTTTCAGTCGAGAAGAACACACATTTTAGCATGAGTCTTAATTTGGAATTCTTCCGTCTCTTTCTGATATCTCTCTTTCTAATTTTACTTGCATACGTATCTATAGTTTGTACCTATGGTTCATATTTATGGTTCGCTTCTTGCTGTTGAGGTTGACTGTACATGCCCGCGCTCGACTCGAGCGAACAATAGGTGTCCCTACGAGTAGGTCAAGGGTTAGATGTGAAACCATAGAGTAACTTTAAGCCTTTTTCATTCATAATTATTAAGCAAGGTCATATTTATTGAATCGTCGTCCTGATGAAAACAAAATATAAGAAGATTCCGCTTCAAATAAGAAGAAGGACGAAGGCTTAAAACCTAAACATATATAAGCAGTGGAAGGAAAATTGGTAATAAAAACAAGGAAGTGAAGAGTAGAGTGCATGCTGGTGTACTGCGCTCAATGATTGATAACTGAAGCCTTGAAGTTTCTTCTACAAAAAATAGAGGACGTATGAAATATTTTGAGAAACATCCATAAACTTCGAGAGAAAGAAAATATACTACGCAAAAAAATCACAAAAATTGAACTAATTACACATTTTTGAACGATTAGAAAAATGCGAGATAAGCTTCAAAAAAGGGTTCAATTGTTGCTTTTAACCTTCGATGAAATAATGTTCATAAATAATAAAAAATTGATCGAGAAATCGTACGTAAAAGGGAGGGAGCATAAATAAATAAAGGAGGGCCTTAAAACAATTTTACAGGTGCGCACTCAAACAAATATTAAAGAATCAAAATATATCATAGAAATGAATCTTGATTAAGAAAAAGTTTTAAACTCCATGCACAATTTACCAGTAGCAGACGGCGGGTTTCCGGCCGGAAAAAGCTCGAGTTGTGAGCGCTTCCCTTCTCCAGAGACCGGAGACCCGGCTCTTGACCCTAAGATAGGCCAGAAGAAGAGACATTCAAGTTTCCAACAATTAAACACATATCAAGGTTGGTAAAATCACAAATCTGTAGTGTCATGTGTCAAATGAATAGGTACCAAAACCATGTTTCATCAAAATCATAGGTGGAGTAACTTTCTTTCAGTGTGTTAGCGAGAAAGTCAGAAATATTAATCAAGAATGAAAGAGAGTGTCTACCCGAAGGATGGTATCAAATTTTTGTTTCCTCCTGGTCTGGAAATTTCACTTTTTTTTTTAAATTTCTATGACCAGACTCAAGTCAGGATCATATTTATAAGACATCTATAGTGCTTTGTAAATCATAATCGTAATTCTTTTTGGAAATTCCCTGTCCGAATTCGAAGTTGTGATCCTTTTATAAAATTTACTATTCCAAGACAGAATTATGATTCTCCTCGAAGATTCGCTCTTTCGAATCAGAATTATAGTTCTTTCCCAGAATATTTTGTTTCTGATCTAAATGGAAATTTTTGTATTGAAACTTTCCGATGGATTTCAGAATTACATATAATAATCAAGGTGGCGATTCGGCGGAAGATTTCAAATTCCCGGTCATTTCCCGGTTCTTCAAAGTCATGTTTTTCAATTTTCCCGGTCAACTAGGAGTAACATATTTATATTTCTCGCAAAATGCAATTTTAAAAAGAATAATCTAATCTTCAGAAAAAAATATCATTTTTTTACGAAAATTGGAACATTCAAACTTACAATTGAAAAAAAAAATTTACGATAACAAAAAAAAAAACATTCCCAACAAAATAGTTCATTTTTCAACCAATGTGATAAATTTTCAAATAACATTATGAATCTTCAACCAGAACAGTTGAATTTCAAAACAAGAAGATGAATTTACAACTAAAAAGATGAATATTTAACTGGAGCACTTCAATTTCCGAAAGTGAAGGTGAATATTTAAACAAGGATATTCATTGTCAAATAGAGAGATGAATTTGCTACCAAAAAATACGATGTTTTAACAAATTGTTGGATTTTGAACTAGAAAAATGATTATTTTCCACCAAAAATGGAACAGTAAAATTTTTAGTATAAAAACAAATTTCAAACCAAGCATAAGTATTTTGTACTTTAAAAAAAGAATCTCTAACTGAAGGAGTTGAGTTTTCAAACAGATAAATCAACTTTTTCTGGAAAAAATTAATAAATAAAAATTTGATCACTGAAATTGTAAAATGAAAAAAAAAATAATGTTTAACTAACCAGATAGATTTTGGAAAGAAACTATGGAATTCCCAATTAAAATAAGTTAAATTTTGAGTAAAAAATTACTTATAACAAAAAAAACTAACTTTCAACAAACAAACAAAACTTTCAAACAAATCATTACATTTATGCACAAAATGACGAAGAATCAATTGAGATTGTAAACTCAAGTAGTTGAATTTTAAACCAGAAAGACGAAAGTTTTACTGAAATGTTAAACATACAACTAAAATAGTTCAATTTTTGACAAAAAATTAATTTTCTACCAAAAAATACGATGTTTTAACAAATTGTTGGATTTTGAACTAGAAAAATGATTATTTTCCACCAAAAATGGAACAGTAAAGTTTTTAGTATAAAAACCAATTTCAAACCAAGCATAAGTGTTTTATACTAAAAAAAAGAATCTTTAACTGAAGGAGTTGAGTTTTCAATCAGATAAATTAACTTTCACTGAAGATTATTAAATGAATATTTTATTAGTCAAATTTTGAACTGAAAGAAAACGATTAACTAAACAAATAGATTTTTAAAAGAAACTATGAAATTCTCAATTGAAATAAGTTAAATTTTCAGTTAAAAAAATTACTTACAACAAAAGAAGGATCTTTCAACAAACAAAAAAAACGATCAAACGAATTATTACATTCATGCATAAAATGACCAAGAATCAAATGAAATTTTGAATTGTTAACTGAAGTAGTTGAATTTGAAATCAGAAAGACGAATGTCCAACTAAAATGATGAACATTTAACAAGAATAGTTCAATTTTTGCCAAAAAATTAATTTTCAACCAAAAAATACAATTTTTTAACAGAATGGTTGAAATTCGAGTCATAAAAATAAAAATTTCCAAAACAAGATGAAATAGTGACATTTTTGGCTTGAAAAATTATTTTCAACCAGACAGAAGAGTTTTCAACGAGACGAATGTTCGACTAAAATGAAAAAATGTTTGATTGTATAACTTGAATTCTTAACCGTAAAGAAGAATTTTTGAAGGAGAATATTTACTTCCGAAGAAGAAGATCATTTTCTACAAAAAATTGATTTTTCAACAAAACATGTGAAGTTTCAACGAGATAATTGAATTTTTAATTCAAGAAGACTAATTTTAACCGAAATACAGAATGTTCAACTAGAAAAGAGCAATTTTGCACTAAAAATGAAACATTTGAATTTTTAGTTGAAGTATTTGATTTCCAACCAAAATGATAAATTTTCAGGTATATATTATTATATTATTATTCAGTTATGTATTATATACAGAAGCATAAATTTTCGACCATAAAGATTAATTTTCTACAGAAAAGGCAAATTTTACACGAAGCTTATTCTCAAAGGAATAGTTTGGTTCCCAAATTAAAAAATCAAAGTTCAACAAAATACTTGAATTTTGACCAAAAAAGATTAATTGATTTTTAACAAAGTAGTTTCAATTTCAACAAAATGTGAATTTTGATTCAAAATAATGCAACTTTGACAAGAAAATTTGATTTTCAACAAACAAGTTTAAATTCCAAACAAGTAGTTGATTTTTAACTCAAAAGGGCTGAAGTTGCAATTAACAATCTGAAGAAGCTTTCTTTAAATTGTGACAAATTTTGAATTGAAGGAACGGTGTTTGAAAATTCCTCTTATCTGAATGCGAATTATAATTAGTTTTAAAAAAATTCCCTGTTCCAAGTGAAATTTTACTTCTTCACTGAAACTCCCTGTCCTAAAATGAAACTAGAACTATTTTCTGGAATTCCCTATCACCAATTTGATTATCAAATTTGAGTCAGCTAAGAAAATTCCACAGAGTAACGAATTTCCAAAACGTTTTTCTTATGATGGAAAAAAACTCTTCCTCTCACGACGTATAGATATATTTAAATATTTTGAGAATCAGATTAGAAGAACGTTAGATTCTTCAAATCAAATGATAATATCTCTCTTTGATTTATGAAAAGAAAGCTGTAATTTTTCGTATTTTTTTGGTAGAATTTTTAAGGGTCTAGGTTGAGTCAAGTAGATTCCCGGTTTTCAATAAAACTCCCGGTAATTTCCCGGTTTCCCGGGCCATTCACCAACCTGATAGTGCTTTTCAAATCAGAATCGTAATTCTTTTTGGAAATTCCCTGTTAAAATTCAAAATTGTGATCCTTTTATAAAATGTACTATTCCAAGCCAGATTATGATTCTCCTCAAAGATTTTCTCTTCCAAATCAGAATTAAAGTTGATCCAAGAATATTTTGTTCATAATCTAAAAGATAATTTTTGTATTGAAATATTCCGATACGATTCCAAATCACATATCATATTCCTTCAAAAAAATTTCTTCTCCGACTCGAAAGTATTATTTTTCGCGAAAACTTACTTTCCAAAGTTACAATTATAATCTTTTCTGAACCCAGGTAGAATACAAAATCATAATTCATTTGGAAAATCGCTGAACAAACTGGAAATTATCATTTTTCCGAAAATTTCCTCTTCAGAGTTCAAACCATAATACAGATAAATGCTGATTTGCAAATTTTACAAATTTCACAATTTTACAATTTAAATTTAAATTACATTGAATTTAATTGAAATAAATTTAAATTCCACAAAAATTTTACAAATTTTAAATCATTTCGGAGACTTCAAAAATTACAAAAACTAGAAAAAAAACCTCACAAGTATCACTTACATTATCTTCATTATCTATAATAGTTTTTTTGTTGTTCGTTTCTAAGCTAAACAAATGAAGTGAAATGAAATATCGAAACACTTCTAATATTTATTTTAGAATTTGATCAAATGGAAAATCTTCGCCAAGGATGGAAATTCCAGGTCAATTTTTCCGATCGGGTAGACACCCTAATGAAAGTTTCTTGAATTTTTTGTTATGGTTATAAGGTGATAGCATGTGTGATATAGATTTTTAGATATGTAAGGCAAAGAACAAATCTTTGCAGCAAACGCAGAGGTGACATTGCAAGGAAAAAAGAAACGGTTAGACATTCAGCCCCTGATTCCGAAATTATTTTGCCTGTATTCTGTAGTATGTGTTTTACCATGAACAGAGAAGTTCCCACCATTCATGCCATCTGACAATGTGTCCACGTGGAGATCAGCTAACGTTTTCGGTACGAAGTCCATTTTCGGACGATTCGCCGCCTCGTCTTTCCTGTAATTGAAAATCCATAAGTTTGAATATTATATATTGTAAATATATAATATATTAAATATAAGTATAAGGAAGAGGCTGGAAAGACAAATGGAGGAAGAGATGAGAAAGGAAAACTAGTCGCACTGGATGCGGATTTTAGAGCAGCATTTGGCTCCGTGAACAGGAGGGTATTATAGAAGTCTATGGAAGAGAGAGGAGTTGATGAATGGTTGATAGAGAGGATAAAGAAAATATTTATCAAGGCAAGATACCGGTGAAGATAGGAGGGTAATTTTGAATTTTATGTCCTATACCTACATAATCTACACAAACTCTTATCTTCATTCATCTGATAACTACATGCTCTCACCCCCACTCATTTTCTGAATCTTACTACTCTATTCCATTTGCTCTGCTTTTTTATCTTTTTTGAGTATTCCGAGTTTTTCTCACACTTAATTATCCTATTCCAGCTGTTATACATTGATTCCGAAATTTTTTTCCATCTTTCCTCTCCTTGCCTTTATGTCTTCTTCTATTCTCTGTTATTCCCAAATTTTGACTCGCATATCACCCTGAGCTCTCTCTTCACACCTCTGTTCCTCTTGAATCGAATATTCTTTGCCCCCCCCCCCTTTCTCTTAATACATAACCTCCCGGACACACGCTTGAGAAATTCTGCTTCCTTCCACCTTTTCAGTTTTCCTGAAATTTCACAATCTTTTTAGTTGCCTAACCATATTTTTTCCCCTATTTCTTCCCTTAGCATATAACCTGGAGAGCTCCAACTAACCTCTATAACCAATCTGATATATCTCTCATGCAAAGTTTCTACTCTCTTATATTCTTTCCATCCCTAGATATCCAGTCCATAACTCAACATCGACTACACCAGTACATCTAACATTCACACCCTTATCCTACAGTCGTCCTTGAACCTTCTCTTCCCGATTCCTCAAACTTATCCCATTACTTTATTCGCACATTCCAATCTCTTCCTCACTTGCAGATCATTTCCTTCTCTTGCTTCAAACCGGGAACCCAGGTAGAAAAACTCCTTCACCAACTCTACCTCCTCGTTATTAAGCTTCCATCCGTTTTCAACATTACGGTTTCTCTTCCTTAAACACATCATCTTAGTCTTAGTTACATTCACCGTTATATATATTTTTCTAACATACTCTTCGAACGCTCTTATCATTAGACTCATCCCTCTCATCTGCTACAGGCACTACATCGTCTGTGCATGCTAGTGGATAAAGTTTGCCTGTTCCTAATATTTATTTACCCTTTTCCTCTCTTTCATCTTCGCCTCGAAGTCTTCAAAAAGGATACTGAACAAGAAAAGGTCAATAAGCACACTTGCCTGAGTCCTCTTCCTGTTCGGAATTCCTCTTCTTCCCTTTCTCCTATCCTTTCCCTGATCTTAGTCTTCAGAAATACTTCCTCTATCTTCTTTATCAATCCTTTATCAACTCTCCTCTTGTTCATGGACTTAAATAGTATCCTTTTATTCATGGAGTCAAATACTGCTCGGAAATCCACAAACAGTGCAAACATTATTACTTTCTCCTGACCCAAGTTCTTAGGGAATGTTCATAAACCACGTGGCCCCATTTTGACTGTATTTTATACCCCTCTAGGTTCATGGAGTCCACCGTAGCTTTTCTCCGAAATTAACCCCGAAATTGAGTTATGAAACAGATGAATTAACTTTCACTGAAGAAGATGAAGTGTGAACGGAAATTTGGATACTCAAATTCTAAAAAGAAAGAATAGATGTAACTGAACAAATGAATTTTCAACTGAAACTATGGAATTTTTAATTGGAATAAGTTCAATTCTTAGTTTAAAAAATTACTTATAACAAAAAAAAACGACTTTTAACAAACAAGCAAAACTAACTCCCAAGCAAATTATTACATTATTACAAAAAATGATCAAGAATCAAATGAAATTTCAAATTTTTAACTGAAGTAGTTAAATTTCAAACCATGAAGACGAATTTTCAACTGAAATAATGAACCTTCGAGAATAGTTCAATTTCTGACAAGAAATTAATTTTCAACAGAAAAATACAATTTTTTAACGAATTGGTTCAAATTTTAACAATGAAAAGGAAAATTTACGAACAAAAATGGAAGTTACATTTTTTGCTTGAAAAATTAATTTTAAACCAAACATAAGAGTTGGCAACTGGATGAATGTTCGGCTAAAATAGAAAATGTTTGACGTTTAACTTAAATTAATAGTCGTGAAGGAGAATATTTTAAGAACAATATTAACTTCCCAAGAAAAAGATCATTTTCTGCCAGAAAATCAAATTTCCAACAAAAAATATGTGAAGTTTCAACCGAATTGTCGAATTTTGAACTAGAAAAGATCAATTTTTCACTAAGAAAGAAACAGTTGAATTTTCAGTTGAAAAAATCGATTCTTAACCAAACTAATGAATTTTCAGGTTTAATGATGAATCTTCAGATGAATAGATGTATTTTAAGCAAAAAAAAGAATTTTTGACCATAAAGATAAATTTTATATCAAGAAAAGCGAATTTTCCACGAAGTACAAACATTCGCAAAGAAACTGTTTAGTTTTCAAATTCAAAATTATTATTCAACTAAATACTCGAATTTTCACCAAAAAAAAAATGAATTAATTTTCAACAAACTCAACTAGAAGTGGATTTCGAATCGAAATTTTGCAACTTCGCCAAAAAAATTTAATTTTTAAGAAATAAGTTTCATTTCTAAGCTAGTGAATTTTTTCACTCAAAAAGGATGAATTTGGAATTAAAGATGTGGAAAAATTTTCTATCATTATTCAGAAATGTTTCTTCTTCGGCATACTACTTCTACTCTGAAGACTGCTTGAAGTAATTTCTTTATTTAAAATTAAGAAGAGGGAATTTTAAAATTGTGCCAAATTTTGAATTGGAGGAAGGATTTCTTTTAATTCCTCCCTTCTAAATCCAAATTATAATTAGTTTAGAAAGTTCCTGTTCCATGTAAAAAATTCCCTATTGAAAGTAAAATTATACTTCTTCACTGAAACTCCCTGCCCTAAAATAAAAACTATAATTATTTGCTGAAATTCCTTGTCTTTCCCCTCAACCCTGTTTTGTTATGTAGAGAACTCTTATTTTCCTCCACCTCTCTTTTCAGCCTCTTCTTAAGAACTTCCACGTAGACTTCACATGTGGCGTGGTATAGAGAAATCGACCTAACAGACCCAAAAATCGATTTGCAGGTTTTCAATGATTCTGATAAAAGAGAAAATTATCTATCAAAAAGGTAAGGTTATAAATTGATAAAAAAAAAAATTTGCATAAAAATTGGAACATTTAACATGAATTTTCGGTAAAGGGATTTTTTCTACCTGAACCTCAGAGTCGAGGAACTTCTCCTACTCCTTTCCTCTATAACATTGAGACTTGGCTCGGGAAGGCACTAGAAAGATTAGTCAGTAGAGGGAGGACTATTTTTTGGAACCCATTCCCCTCTGCTTAAGCAGTCCGAACGGACCTTTTTTTTTTGTTTCGTTTCCTGTAAAGTTTCGTGCGAGGCTGTTAGGTGGATTTCTCAATACCACGCCACATATGCTAGTGACATAAATGCGATGCTTGTATATTCATCGACCTATTTCCTCTCCTTCCTTAATCAATGGCACTACGAGCCTTGTCCTCCATCTCTCCTATAACACTTCACCTTTCCGAACTTTACTGCAAATCTTTCACATCTATTCTTCTACCCTTTCCCCACCACATTCTAGTGCTTCATTTCGCACGTCATTTTAACCTGTTGCCTTGCAGCTTTGCAATTGCCTCATTTTCCCCTTCTCTACTAAAACCTTCTTCGTTATCCTATCCAACTTCAAATACTCCGAATACTCCCACATTCTGCTTTCCTCTTTGATACCTTTTTTACTTCCTCTTTCCCTGTTTATTACTTCCTCTTTTTTCGCCCCCTTTACCGCTATAAAGACTACACTTAAATAACGTAACGGATTAGAGGGCTTCTAAACCACCCCCGCCCCCATGTAATAAACCGTAACAGAATATCCCCCCCCCCCCCCAACTCTGTACGTAATTTTTCATTTTTTTAAATTTCGCT
>WSXT02046159.1:0-24007 GCA_011762715.2 Neuroterus valhalla | reverse complement strand
AGCCGTCTTGGTTACTCCCCCCTATTGTCTCCTTGTCGCTGTTGACAGGGATTGCTCTCCGGGCCGCCCCTCCACTTGCCAATGAGGGGGGGGGGGGGGATTTCAGCGTAACGCGTAACGCTGAAATACTAGTCAGTGGAAGTGTGGGCTTCCCCGTCTCTAACTCTATTTTTGTCTCCATCCTTCGCTCCCCACTGAGAGCGGTATGTAGCGGTGTATGACGGCATCTAGCACATGTGCACTACGGTGTTTGTTTTGGGTTGCGTTACATGGATCGGAAAAATCTATTATTTATTGGAGGAATTAAGAGAATTTTTAACAATTTCAAAAAACAAAATAATAGAGAAGTGTTATCTTTATATTTTTGATCATTTGCAATGATTGGTTGTTGAAATCACTTTTTTTATTGAATATAATTTTATTCAATATGGCAGGAATTAATTAAGAATTTTGGAAAGGTTAAATTATTCGTTCAAATGTGTCCTTGATATCGTATTTTCAACATTGAAAACAACTGTTACTAATTACGAGGATTCCTATACAAAATTTTTTCTGATTATTTTGAGTGAATATTCAAATAAAAACAACTTTATTTCCAGCATATTGAGTTATCACTTTTGCCGGGCATCCCAGGATGGCTTAAGATTTTTAGTTGTTGAAATTAGTTCTTTTTGAGACAAATTGTTCCCCCTTTTTTTGAGATAGGAAATTTCTCCTCCCGTAAACTAAACACATAGAAGGAATAGGAAGTTGAATATAATCGAAGATAATTAAATTTAAGGGATGCATTTACAATACTTATCAATGTATCGCGAAATATATTTTGAAAAGGTTAAGAGAGGATTAAGATTGCTATCCTTGCAGAGTAACGACTCTCATATGCTTGACAATTTTATTCGATGAGAATGGTACTTATTGGATGAAGATTCTTTTTCGGAGCAAGATTCTGTTTTCGATAAGAATGTCGATGCAGGAACTGGATGAAGTGCACAAAAATGACACGAGGGGGATAAAATAACAGAAATGAAATAAGAAAGTAACATAAGGAACGAACCGAGAATCTACTTTCTCCCTTCGTCACATATTTCGCAAGTATTCGAAGAATGCAATATATATTCTTGAGTCTGGTTCTGTGGTACCGTAGCGGAACAAGAATCGTACGAAAATTCATGCCTTATGCTATCTTTAGAGATCCACGACACGGTGCTCTCGACAGGCTAAATTCTAATTCTAATTTCACCAGATAGCCTTCCGCCCTCGCGATTCCGCTTCCGGGATAATAATAACCAATTCCAGAGAAACCCAGGAGAATCTTCTTCAGAAAACTTTCTCGCGAGTTGCAACCATTTTTTTTTTCAAATCCCAGCTACCGGTCAATTAAATTCAATAAAAACTCCGATTTTCAACAACTAATGATAGCCAATAATCGAAAAAATAAAAATGACACTTCTTCATTAATTTTGTATAACATTTTGAATCAAATTTGCCATTTCTCCAATAAATAATGAATTGTTCGGGTCCGTGTAACGCAAACACAACACCGTAGTGCGCATGTGGCAGAGCAAAGATTTTCGATAAGAACGCATGTCGCTATACACTGCTACATACCGCTCTCAGTGGGGAGCGAAGGATGGAGGATGAGAGCCAGTGAGCGGAAGGGGGGAAGAGAAAATAATATAAGAAGCGACAAAGAGTTTAAGTCCCACTCTTCCCCTTGCATCCTTTTAGCGTTACCGCTACGCGTTAATCTGAACTTCTCCTCATTTGTGATTTTACACCATGCCATAAAAAGTTATCACTTCAAAAACAGATTGTTATCAGGGTGGAGGTTTATCGGGAAACTGGGGATGACCAGAAAATGGCCGAAAATTTTACTAACTGGGAACAAACCGGAAAACGACCGGGAATTTAATTGAAAAACCAGGAATTTAATTGAAAACCCGGGAATTCACTTGACCCAACCGAGAAAATTAAAATTTTACCGTAAAAAGCGAGAAATGACTGCTTTCTTCTTATGAAATATTTATGAATTATAATGGGAAACTTGTTTACATTGTTTATTGTAAACCTATCTTTTTTTTTAGTTAAAAAATTAACTGTTTAGTTGAAAGTCAAACTCTTTTGTTAGGCATCAAATTTTAATGTTGAAGATACATTAAATTGTTTCAAAATTTACCTCTAGTTGAAAAAGTTACTACTTTGTTAGAAATCAATTCACCGTTTTTTGGTGAAAATTCAAGTATTTAGTAGAACATTGATCTTTGTATTTAAAAATGAAAGTATTTTTTCTTAGAGAATGTATGTACTTTGTGGAAAATTCGTCTTTTTTTAATAGAAAATTATACTTTATGGTTAATAATCCATCTTTTTTGCATGAAATACATCTAAACCAGTTGAAGAATAATCATTTTACCTGAAAATTTACCAGTTTGATTAATAATTGATTTCTTCAACTGAAAATTTAACAGTTTAATTCTTAGTGGAAAATAGATCTTTAATTGTTAGAAATTCAATAATTTGGATGAAAATTTGTCTTTCCTAATTGAAAATTCAAATATTTCGTCAAAAATGTCCATATTTTGTTGAAAATTCACATGTTTTGTTAAAAAGTCAATTTTTTGGTAAAAATGAACTTATTCTTCGAATATTAGTTTTCTTGTTTGAAAATTCTCCTTTACGCTTAACAGTTCAAGTTATACAAGTAAATATTTTTCATTTTAGTCGAAAAATTATGTAGTTGAAAACTGGAAAAATGATTAAAGGGTTTATCCTTTTAGTTTACAAAATTTAAAATCACATTGTTTTCAACTATAAACATTCCAAATTGGTAAATTACATTTTTATATTTCAAAGATTGAATGATTTCCAATTCCAAACCATGAAAATTAATGACACTCCAATTGGAAATCCATACAAGATTAAATAAATATCAATTCCATATCTGCAAATTGAGATATTCCAAAGAAAAGCATTCGAAAAAACATCATTTTAGTATGTAAATATTTCAAATAAATTGATTGCCGATTGAAAATCTCAAAAATTGAAGATCTCTTAATTTCAAATCCATGAATTGAATGAATTTCAATTTCACATCTCTTAAACAGAATACTTTTCAATTTTAAATCTTCAAAATTGTGATCACTCATCTTAAAAATTGAACTGTTCTAAAAAAGGATTTAAAAATCGAAAATTGTCAAATCAATTAACCTTTCATCATAAATCTTGAAAATTGAAGTCTCATCAATTGAAAATTCATAAAATTGATTTCCAAATCTTCAGTCTTCTTCGAAATTTAACTATTTTTAAAACTAGCTGTGAATTCGATCTTGCATCTTCAATTGTAAATCTAAAATATCTAAGATTTAAATTTAACATGTTTAAAAACTAATAGTTTTCAATTTCAAATCTTCCAAATTGAAAGTTTTTCAATTGTGAATCTATAAATAGCATAAGCTTAAATTTACATCTTTGTAATTTAATAGTTCTCATTTTTTAATAAATATTTGAATCATTCCGAAAATGTATTCAAAATTACTGCATTACAAGTTATAAAAATTCCAAACCAATGATTCTGAAGCTGAAAATACCTAAAATTGAAGAATTTTCAATTTTAAATCTTCGAAATTAAAGTAATATGAAAATCGAAATGGCATGATATCATAATGAAAACATTCCAAAATAATGAGTCTTCAATAATTGAAAATCCTAAAACTCGAAGAATCTCCATCTACAAATCTTCAAGATAAACCTGAACCTATTTTGAAAAGGTTTCCAAAATTTAATGATTTAAAACTACAAACATTCACAATTTAACAAGTTGCTGAATGAAATCAAAATTCAAATTGTATAAAAACAAATGTAGATATTTTATTATTTATATTAGTTCATGATTCTTAATAATCATATTGTATAATACTTTGAGCACATAGATTCTCATTAGTTTGGATAATAAGTTCCAAACTAAGATGTTGAATAATTTAAAATGAGTCTTTTTCATAAAATAAAATGAAATAAATTTCTGAATAAAAAAATGGAATTTACGAGAGAAACTCATCATGGTCTTCTTAATGAAATTTGTATCAGGTAGAAGGGAGATAAAAAAAGGAGAGTTTATGAAAGGTATTTTGGTATTTTCGAATACAGACGGCGCGTGATATTTCTGGTTCGAAACCCCTAAACCTGGAATTCCTGAGTGAACGATCTCGTACGACGTACGTCGTACACTATTACAACTACGAAGTGAAGTTGGTAGTTGGTTCGGTACCCCAAGTCTTAGGGAATTTCGCTACGCGAACAGGCGGGTCAACGACCGCAACCGCCTGCAGGCATAGCTTTATAGTTTATGTCACTGGGAATCTCGGTGATATTACTATATCCTCCCGTCTTCTAAAAGTAACCTCCTCTCCCGCCTCTTTTTCTTCCTTCGTCATTCTCCCCTTTTTTGCAGTTAACCCAGTTAACTCTAAGCGGCATAAAACACTGACAATGAGTCAGTCGTACGCTACACAATTAACTACCTTACTACCTAATAGAGCACAGATAGCTATTGGTGACGCTTTCCAGGTCAGGAATATCTATAGCTATGTGCCCATTCGGAAATTGAAAATTTATACTTTTTCAAACTTTTTTTTTTTTTATTTTCACTGAATCCTACTGTACACTTGTAGCTTCCATTATTTTTTGGTGTTCATTTCACTTCCTCTTTCTTCTCTTTTCCACACAAGCTTCCCATTTTCTCTTTCCCTACTTCCTTTATCCATTCTTCTCCCATCCCTTCTTCTCAAAGATTTCTTTTGCACTTTTTTCCATCCTTCTATCTCTTCCTTTCCCTTCTTATAACCATCCCATACATGCTTTTATGTCGCTTCCAACCATTCGTATACTCTGCGTTTTCTCTTCTCATCCTTCTCTCAATACATTGAGAGAATCCCTTCACCTAATTTCCTAATCTCCACCGAGATCTCCACCTAGCTAATATTGTCTATCTCCTTCACCCCTATCCTCTCTCCAGATATTTCGAAAACCCCTCTCTGTTCCTCACCTTATACCACTTATTATATCTCGATTTACCTATCCCTCCACATTTGTCTATTATTTACCTTTCTTGATCTCACTTTTCCAATTTTTTCATAACCTATGGTGCTTTCTACTCCTATACCCTGATCTCTCAAAAATTATTTTCTTTCCTCTCTCCATCGCGTTAATTCTTCAACCCTCTTTCCTCTTCCTTCTTCCTCTTTGTAACACATTCTTGCTAACTCTCCTTCCTTTCCCTCCCTGAGTTTCTTTTCAAATTTCTATGCCCTCTTCCCTGCTTCTATCCTCAACTTATCCCTTAGAGTCTCTTCTCCTAACGTCCATCTAGTGATATCGCTCTTGCATCTTTTCTATCTCCTTCCCCTCCTTCCATCCTCATATCTCTGCCTCATAGCTTAATACCGTTTTCTTAATCCTTTTCCTAATATGTGCTCTATACTCCCCACTCTCCTCCAATGTACAACAAAAATACCTAAACTCCTTTACTTCCTCTAACTTTTAACCTTTCCATCTCGCTGTGCATCTTTTCTTTATTCCTGCCCCCTTTTCTTAACCTCATTATTATAGTTTTATATGTAATGACGCACAGTTTCCACTATTTTGGTATTTTTCATTTCCTCTATTTCTGAAATTAGAATATTAAACATCAGGACTGGGTTTAGCGGACATTACTGTGTTACACCTCTAGCCATCTAAAGACTCTCTCCTATTTGTTCCCCCACCCTTACCTTACTTTTTGTCTCCCTTCAAATTTCAGCTACTATTTTCCTCAAACCTTCTCTTATCCCCTTTTCCTCCATAGCTTTATCTATCCCTTCCCTGTCCAATGAATCTGTACATGCTGCTGCCTTTCCCTCTTTCACTTACCCAATCGTGGTCTTTATTTCTTCCCTTGTGATATCCTCGTCCTTTTCCCTCCCCTCTTTTCCTCGCCTCGTTATTCTCTTCTCACTCCCAACAATACCATGAAATATTCTTTCTATTTTAACATTTCAATCTCTTGAATGATTCTTTTTTTTTTCCTCTCCTTATTTACTATCTACCACACTTTTTCCTCGCTGGTAGCCCTTTTTGCCTCCTCTTCGAACTTTTTTTTCTCCTCTCGTTTTCTATCACATAACACATTTTACTCCTTCTTCTGTATTCTTCTGCACTACCGTTCCCTTTTCTCCATTTTCGTAAGTCCTTCCTAACTTCCTTTTTTTCTCTACATTCCTCATTCCAGCCTCTCCCCCTTGCTGTCTTCCCTCTTGATATTATCTTCTAAAATGCTTTTATTTTTTCTATCACAATCTTTATCTCTCCACTTACATGTCCTTCTGCCACTTTTTACTATCTTCATCTGTTTTCTTAATTCTTCTATTCCTCCTGCTGATCAATTAACCTTTCATACTCTTTTTTCTTTCTCATTTTTCTTTGCTGTTTCCCGTTCAGCACTTTTTCTTCTCTCTTATGTCACAATTGTGTGAGGTGGCCCGAGTTTATGTACTCCCCTATTTTGAGCCTTCTCATTTTCTCCCTTACCTGATCGTCAACAACAACATAGTCTATCATTGTTTCCCTCTTCCCTCCTGTAGTGTAATATCCCTTTTCATCACCCTCAATGTTCCCGTTCAAGATGAACCATCCTATCTCTTCCAATCTTCTCAGTAATTTACTCCCCTCTCTATCTACTACATTGACTTTAGAGTTCTTGCTAGTCCCATCCACTTCTTCTCCCCATTCTTTTCCTCCTCTTCCTCCTGTTCTTGCATCAAAATCACCTGATATGATCAAATTTGCTCCTTCTGCTTTTCCTTCTATCAACTTCCCTCACTTCTCTAACTTCTCTGTTTTTCTCTCCATACCTCCATTTACATCATTATAACCCTACTATCTTCCACCTCTCCTCTTCTATCATTTTTTCTTCTGCTTTCATTCCTTCTTTTTGTTCCTTCAAGACATTATCATCCCCCTCCTTTGCTATCTTTCCTCATTCCCATCAATATTCCTTCCATTACTCTACCCTTTTTAAATGTCCTCTTGGCTTCTTGTACCTTCCACCTGTATCCCTTCGGCAGCTTTCCCTTCACTCTTTCCCACCCACTCTCATCTAACCGTGTCTCCATCATCACTACGACGTCCTATTGCCCCAAGTTTTTCATAAACTTCCTATCTTTTCTTTCTAGTCCAGTTACATTCCAGTAATACATCCTCCATGCTTTCCTTATTTGGAATATTTGTTTGTACTCTCTATTCCTTTGCACACCTCACCACCAACTCAGGGGTGAGGGGGACCTACAGTTTAAGGGGGTTCCGAACCACCAAGAGCAACAGCTACTGAATACTTAAAGAACTTAAAGAACTCTAGAGGTACCGGGCTCACGACTCTCCGTGGCCCGCCGAAGCTCTCCCAGAGTGCGAGGCGGGAATCGAACCCATAACTTTTTCTTTATCCTTCTTTCTTATTTTCTCCTTTATCACACCTTGCTCCGCCACACACATTCTACTAAGTCTCCTCTCCCTCCATCCTAATTCCACCATATGCCTTCTATCTGTATTCTTCCATCTTCAATATCTTGATTCATGTACTTTTTTCCATTCCTTTTTCTCCTCCGCTATTTTCCTCTACTCGTATTGTAATCGATGAACTTTGAGGCTAATAGGTAATTTTCAACCAAAGAAATGGATCTTTTTTTTGTACCTACCGTTAAGCCATAATCCCTTGCGGGGTAAGCGTAACTCGTAACGAGTTATCGTTGGTTACGTTGGGTAGAGGGGAAGACACCAGTCTGCTAGCCAACATGCCAACAGCACGCGGTATTCCCGAACGGTTACCCATCCAAGTACCGACCGCGCCCAACGCTGCTTAACCTCAGTAATCGGATGAGAACTGGTTTTTCAAGCGTGGCATAGCTGTTGGAATTTTCTTGAACTAATAAAATTAAGTTTTAAAAGAGTAGTTTCACTTTCACCAAAGTAGTTAAATTTTCATTGAAGTAGATAATTTTTTGAACAAAAGAGACGAATTGAAAACAAAATACCCGCCTCCTTATTTGAATTGTACAATTTTCAGTTTAAATCAATTAGATTTGAACAAAAAATTGAAAATCTCAGTTTTAGTTATGAAAATTGATTTTCGAACAACAAAGCAAAGGGAATTTTTAAAAGAACAGTTGAATCTTCAAATATGAAGATTAATGTTGAACAAAGTAGTTCAACTTTTAACCTAGTAGTTAATATTTCAATCAGAAAAGATTAATTCAGAATGAGAACATTAATAATCAAATTTGCGTCCAAAAATAATTAAATCGTCTCTTTTGATGACCGGGAATTTAAAAAAACGGGAATTTACTTGACTTAACCTAGACAAATAGAAATTTTACCAGAAAAATACAAAAAATGACCGCCTTCTTTTTATGAATAATAAAGAGATCTTATGATTTGATTTGGAGCATGTAAATTTCCTATAGTCTGATTCTTGAATTACTTAAATAAATCTAAACTTTATTAGATAAAGAATTTCGATTTTTTTCTGTTATAAGAAAAACCTTTTGCGAATTTATTGTTCCGTGAGATTCTTTTAGCTTATTATTATTTGGCCCATAATATTAAAATTATAATTCGGATCTTCTTAGTTCCAAATGAAGAAAATACTTCAAGAAGTTCTTTAAGTGGAAGTAGTATTTTGAAGAAGAAATGTTTCCAAATTAAAATAGGAAACTTGTTTAAATTATTCACTAGGAATTCATCATTTTTAAGTTAAATAATGAACCACCTAATTAAAACATAAACTCTTTTGCTGGGAATCAATTTTTCTTTAAAATGTGGAGTTTTCAATTTTAAATCCACCTCTGGTGGAAAAAAAATTAGGTATTTAGTTGAATATTGATTTTTGAATTTAGAAATAAAACTATTCCTTTGAGAATTTCTGTACTTTGTAGAAAATTCGTTCTTTTTGTTTTATCTTGAGTGGAAAATCCATCTTTTCTAGTTGAAAATTTGTCTTTTTGAATTGAAAATCCAATAATTTCGTTGAAAATTCACATATTTTGTTGAGAAATCGATATTTTGGTAGAATGATCTTTTTCTTCGATATTAAATTCTCTTGTTTAAAAATTATTTCTTACGGTTAACCATACAAGTTATACAGTTGGATATTTTTTATTTTATTAGAAAATTCATCTAGTTAAAAACACTTATGTTCGTTCAAAAATTAATTTTCGAAGCCAAAACGTTATTAAAACACTTTTTGGGTGAAAATTATCATTTTTATATTTTAAAATTCAACCATTTTGTTAAAAAACTGTATTCTTCGGTTGGAAATTTATTTTTGGTGAAACATTCAATTATTCTAATTGAAAATTTCTGTTTAAAAATTCATCATTTTGTACAAAAATGTAACAATTTGTTTGAAAGTTAGTTTTTCATTGTTATAAGTAATTTATTAAACCGAAATTTCAACTTATGTCAATTGAAAATTCCATAGTTGTTTTCACCAAAAATGTTACTGTTACATTTTCGGTTGAAAATAATTATTCTTTCAATTTGAAATTCAACTATTTGGTTGAAATATTTTATTTTCTCCTAAAAAATTATTCCTTCTATTTGTAAATTATTTTTTTTGTTTGAATATTCACCTCCATCGTCGAGAATTGAAGTGCTCTTGTCAAATATTTATAATTTTAGTTGAAAATATATCTTCTAAGTTTGAAATTTAACTGTTCCAGTTGAAGATTCATAATATTATTTAAAAATTCTTCACTTTCGTTGGAAAATGAACTATTTTGTTGTGCGTATATGTTTTGGTTTTGTTATCGGATATTGATTTTTTTTGGTTGTGAGTTGAATTGTGTCAATTTTGGAAAAAATGTTCTCTTTTTTCGTGGTGAGTACTTTCTCAAAATTTATTTATTTTTCAATGTTTGATCTGTTGTATTAAAGGACGTTTGCAATGAAAGTCATAAATAGGAATAAATGTTTGCGATTTGTGACAAGTATGAAATTTTTGCTGTGAGTTGACCGGGAAAATGGTGAAAATTGACCAGGAAAAACTGGGAAATGACCGGGAAATCACCACAAACAAAGAATATTATGGCTTGAAGAGCAAAAATCATTATATTTCAAAACAATATTCGTAATTTTCGAACAATTTTACGTTACCTTGGCGTCCTACACCAAAAATTGGTATCTTCAATAAGTATAGTTTAAATTTGAATAAAATTTAGAATTTTGGAATGAATTTCGATTATGTTATTTATTATTATTACTATTATTATACATATATATATATTATATTATGCTATGTTTTCTTTGCCAGAAACTGTTTTTTTTTTTGAAGATCTGCAATTTTTGAGCAACTGAAGGTTATGTTATCATAAATGGTTATTTATATTATTCATTATTAAAATCAGTTATTCTAACAAACAAACAAATTTTCTGGAAAAGAGATTCACATTCAAAAAAAGTTCTTTGGTTATGTTGAAGTTTTTTGTCGAAAATTTGAATTGTCAATTAGGAAATATTCTGAGACTTTATAGGGTATCAATTTTACAGTCGTTGCATTCGCAATTTGGGATTACTCAGCGTTACATACCAGGAATCGATTTATTTAATGAGATTATTGGATTTCGCATAAAATAATCAGTTATTGGATAATTTCAGGTTATTATCCACCTTTCTACTGGAAATCGGTAATTTTAAACAAGAGTATTAAGTTTAATAGAAGATTTACAATCCCACACTATTCTTGGTTATGTTATTTTAGTATTTTGCTACTTAACTTTCGATAATAGGTACCAAAATGACAAAAAAATGTTGATATTAATTTTATACTTTAATTCGAAAAATGTTTGTTATCTAGCAGAGGTAAAAAACTATGAGTAAAGGAAGAGTTAAAGTAATTTTTCAGCTCTACTTGCAATTAGAGAAGGTAGCATAATTCATTAGCAAGAATTGTTGGAAGTTCGAAACGATTTAGAATGAACTTGCGTAAGGATCATCGACACTTTGCAGGAAATTGAACTAGCTTAGCCTTCTCTTTGTGTTTTGTGTTTTTTCTGTTTTGTAGCTCAAGGCGTAAACATTAAAGTAGAAGCAGATACAATTATTTTCTCATAAAACTTTTCTTACCTGAACTTTTAATGTTTTTTTTGCGTAACTATGACTTAGGAGAACAAAAAGATACAAAGAAGAATAGTCTGGAGTATAGAGTTCTAAGTTATAGAACCTTTTAATATTTTTCCCACTTTTTAAATCATTTTTTGTTTGTGAAAAAAATTATTCAAAGTTTCAAACAATTATAAGAGAGTTTAATAACAATGGTTTTTGAATGGAGTTGATATCAATGTTAATATACAGGATGGTCTCTGACCGGAAAACAGCGGGAAATTTTGAATTCCTGGGTTTTTACAGATTTGTTTTCACTTTTGTAATAAATATTGTCCTTCTATTTGGAAAAATATATTCGGAATTGTATCTAAATTCAACTACTACATGGAAAATGCACCTGTTCTGTTAAAAAGTTTTTTTTTTTTTTTTTGAAAGTTGCTAATTGAAAATTTCACTTTATGGTGAAAAAATTCATCTTTTTTAGTGTAAAGTAAATTATGTTCATTTGAAAAGTCTATTATTAAATTTTAAGTTGAAAATGCCACTGTTTTGTTGAACTTAGTACTTTTAGATTTAACATCCGTTTTTCTTTATATTATTAAAAATTCATCTTTCATGGTTGAAAGTTAATTCTTTCTGATTGAAAAGTCTAACATCATATTTTTGGTCCAGAATTAATATATTTTGGTTGAAAATAGTAATGTTTGATTAAGAATAGAATAATTATTTTTTAATTTTTAATAACATTTTTTAATAACATTCGTCATTTTCTTCTAGATATAAATTGTGCTGTTTGGTTGAAAATTAAATTATTCTGTTGAAAAGACATCTTTTTGGATTGAAAATTCATCTATTTGATTTAAAGTTACTTTTTTCATTTCAAAGTCTAGTATTGAATTTTGGATTCAAATTTTTTTTTTTTTAAATTATACTTTTTTTTGTGGGAAATTCCATAATTTTGTTGACATTCAAACTATTTTGTTAGAAAGTCATATTTTTGGATAAAAATTTTACTTTTCCATGAACCATCGTCTATTTATATAGAAAATCCGTTCTTTGGATTACAAATTCAGATTTATAATGGCTTAAAGAAATTTAGCAAAGTCGTTAAAAATTTTTTTGTTCAAAATAATCAATGGTTCCAATATAAAATTGAACTTTTCCGTTTTTGGTGCGAAATTAATCTTTTTCAATTGAAAATACAATACGTTCTTCCGAAGAATTTGTTGAATATTTCAACAATTTTTCAAATAGCCATTCGCTTCGTTTATAAATTCAACTTTTATGTTTGAAATTTTATCTCTCTGGGTTGAGATCAAATTTTCCGTTAAAAATGGAACTGTTTCCTTAACATTTTTATTCATGGAACAATATAGAATTATTGTAATATTTTTTCCGCCTAATTTCATAATAATTTCTTGAATCAATATTCATTGCAATTTTCCCAAAGTTAGAAATTTATCTCTTTGGCTACAAAACCAACTATTATTGGTTAAAAATTCAACTTCTTCCTTAAAAATGGTCCATTTTGTCTTGGATACAAACTATTCTGGTAGAAACATCAATGATTTGGTGGAAAATAAATATTAACAATTTGCAAGTTCGAAATTTAATTGCATTTTTATTGTTGATTTTATATTATGCAAAAATTAGAACATTTTTAAACTCAAATTTTCCGTTGAGAATGCATGTATTTTATTCGAAAATGTATTTCTACAGTGTTAAATTTGGGCATTTTATTTCTGATTCTGGATTCTGAATAGAAATGCAACTGCTTCATTGCAAATTCGACTATTCAATTGGGAATCATTTTTTCAACTTTTTGAAATTGATCTTTCCTGATCGAAAATTCCAAAATTTCGTTAAAAATTGCCATTTTCGGTTGAAAATCCAAATGCTTCGTCGGAAATTTGTCTTTCTCAAATCTGGAACTAAATAGTTTATATTAATTATTTTCTAAAAAGAAAGACAATTCTGCATTAAGGTGTCAGAACTAAATAACGTAAAAATTGGAAATTTTTTTACTTTGTCATATTATGTATTTGTACTGAATTTCTCTGAATATCATGACACCTAAAATCTTTTGAAAGCAAAAACACTTTTTCGAGGTTATTTAATTTAAACTTTCAAAATGCTTACCTTATCTAATATTGTTATACTGTCAATATGAATTGATAGTTATATTATTTCTCTAAACTTATATTTTCCATCTATCTTCGATTTCATCAAAAAGGTAAATTTGCTCATAATTCTTATAACAATTTGGCCACTAATGGATTGTTATTTAATTGGAAATTCGTATTTCTTGTTAGAACATTATCCTTCTTGTTGTTAGAAAATGATTTTCTTGGTTGAAATTTGAACTATTCAATCTAAAATTCGTCTTTCTTGGTTCAAAATTAATCGTTTTAGGTCACACATTGAGTTGTTTCGTTGAAAGTTTGAAGCATCAGTTAGAAATTCAACTGTCTTGTTAGAATCATTTTTGTTTGTTTTGAAAATTCGACTTTTTTGTTGAAACCTTGTCCGTTCAGATTGATAATTCATCTTTCTTAAAATCTCGTCTTATTGTATTGCGAATTTGAATATTTGGTTCAAAGTTCAACTTCACGTTGAAAAGTAGTTAAAGAATTGAGGAACACACATTTTAGCGTGAGTCTGAATTTGAAATTCTTCCGTCTCTTTCTGATGTCTCTCGTACCTATGGTTTGTACATGGTTCGTATCTATGGCTAGCTTCTTACTGTTGAGTTTGGCTGTACAGGCTCGCGCTCGACTCGAGCGAACAATGTGTGACCCAAAGAGCAGGTAAAGGGCTAGATGGGGAACCATGAGGTAGCTTGAAGCCTTTATAATTTATCTTTTCTGGTTAAAAATTCCTTTATTCGGTGGAAAATTTGATTATTTTGTCGACATTTTAACTATTTTGTTAGAATGTGATCTTTTTCTTTTTTTGTTGCAAATTCCACTGTCTTTTGAATGATTCGTCTGTTTTCTTTTTTCATATTGAACTGTTTGTTTGTAAAATCAATTATTTGCTTGAAGTCTCATCTTCATCGATTAAAAATTAATTTCTTTCTTCCTAAAAGTTCAACTATGTGGTTTATAATCCATGCATCTTAGTTAAAAATGAACTTTTTTCTGCAAAATTCATTCTTTTCAATTTAAAAGTCGAATTTTTTATAAAACATTCGACTTTTTATCTAGAAAACTCATGTTACTCATGACCTACAATGTTTAAAAAAAAAACTTACTCTTCTACTATTTCCCTATTTTTCAAAGTTGAATTTTGATCAATTTTTATGAAAACACTGAGAGGTCAAACAGTAAAAATGTTATTTTTTAACAGGGAAAACGGAAAATAGCCGGAATTTGTGTATCTGAAGAAATTATATTTTCTCTAAAAAAATTCTGCCGTTCGAATTCATTCAGAGTCTCGAGACGATGCATGCTAATGGTATTTTAATTAATCAGAGAATTAAAGGTTTCAAATCGTCAATATTACTCATTGCACAAAGATGAAATCAAGAACAGTGACTTCATCGTTACGCAAAACGCAATTCTCGTACGTGCATTGTCAACTAATTCACAACTACGTTTTTATGAGTAAAAGAATTTTGAAAAAAGTTCCTTCCACAGGTTGCAGAATTACGTTTGAAATGTCTTTTTGTACAGAAATCATCTCCGGCCTATTTTCAATGAAAACATTAAAACTTTCAAATTTAATGGAAGAATAATACTTTCCTGATTCGGGAGCATCCAAATCAGACATTACATATGGTTTAATGTAATAAATTATGTGTTACCCAAGTTTTAGACTGCTAAAATTTGACCGGTAAAACCAAGGATTAGCATGGAATTTTGAGGCCATGTTTTTGGAAACTGGGAATTTTTTCAATTCTCTTTTTCTTTCGCAAAGATATTTTCTTCAAAATCATCACTAAAAAATGTATTTGGAATTCTGCTTAGATCAACCATCTCTGTTGAAAATCGAAGATCATTGCATGTATAACACTTTTAAGTTGATGTCAGTTGAGTAGGGTTAATCGAAAATGTATCTTTTGTTAACAAAGTCATATTTTTTATTTGAAAATTCATCTTTGAAGATTGAAAGTTTATTCTTTTCAAATTAAATGTCTTCTATCATATTTCGACTCCAGAATTTATCTCTTATGGATAAAAATTCTACTGTTTAGTTGAAATTCATTTATTTTGTTGAAGAGTCATCTTTATTGGGTAAAAGTTTATTCTTTCTAATCAGAAAGTTCACTATTGTATTTTGGTTCAAAAACTCTCTTTTTCTTGAGGTGAAAATTCCATAATTTTGGTTACATTTTAAGTCTTTGGTTGAAACGTAATCTTTTTTCGATGAGAATTGAACTGTTTTGTTGGACATTCGTCTTTTTGTTCTACGAATGTTTAGCCTAAAATTCTTGGATTCTCCACCAAATGGTCGAATATTTGAACGGAATATTCTGAATATTTTCAACTAAATTCAACAAAAAAGATAATTTTCAAGCAAAAAGTACAATTTCCATATCAAAAAGACAAACTTTCAACAAAATAGTTTAATGCTTAAGCTAGAGAGACAAGTTTTCAATAAAAAAGCTAATTTTTTACCCAAAACTTTGATTTTTTGTTCAAGCCGAGAGACAACTTTTCTACCCATAAATATGAATTTTCAACAAAAAAGTTTATTTTAATAAAAGAAAGTAAAATTTCTGTTCCACAAAGGAGAATTTTCAGCTAAAACAGTTGAATTTCCTAGCCAAAAAGACGAGTTTTCGTCTAGCGAATATAAATTTCCATCGATCAAAGTTTATTTTTGGCCAAATATATGACGTTAAAAAAAATGTAAATAGTTGGAATGTTTAGCCCACAAGAAGAATTTTCTAAAAAATTTTTTGATAGTTAGGCCAAAAACATGGATAGTAAGCAAAACAGTTGCATTTTCGCGAATTTTTCCATTTTCCATGAAGGTGAATGCTTGACATAACAGATCAATTTTCGAGCCGAAGAGACACATTTTCAAATCGGAAATGTAATTCTTTAAAAAAAATCGATTTTTTACCAATCAGATGAACTTCTTTTGACAGAAAGACAAATTTCGAACAAAACAATCCTGAAACAGAATTTTGAAATCCACAATATGAATTTTTAATAATGAAGTTTAGTTCCAATTGAATGGTTCAATTTTCAAATAAGATCTCATAACTTTTTAACAACAAAATTTATAAACTCTTGACTAAATGCGATGATTTTTATGCTAATGATGGAGAAGTTGAATTTTTAATTTAGAAAAAAAAACTAATTGCAACAAAATAGTTGAATTTTCAAATAAATAGAATTTTCATAGCAAAATATTCGAATTCTGAAATAAAAATATTCGCAGGGAAGGTGGTCCTCTTTTCACAAAAAGTTGTATTTAATTTCTTGATCGAATAAATTTCCATCTTATTTTAAGGACATGTTAAACATGTGTCACGTGACCCAGATTATCGAGTTTTTCGCAACAACTCACGTCCGCACCGAACCAGATATCGAGATGAAATTTTTGGAAAAGCCTTGGAAAACAATAAGCTACGTTTCTATGCAACAAACGGTTCAAAATTTTGAAAAAAAAATCTCAAAAAATTTTTTTTCTATAATTCTGGACCAAATATTGCATACAAACGTAGTTTATTGTTCTTTAAAGCTTATCTCACAATTTTAACTCTGTATCTAATTCGGTGCGGAAGTGATTTGTTTCAAAAAAATGTCGATAAGGTAGGAATCGGGTAAGTTTAACATAGCCGCCTGTTATAACTGATCAAGATAGCTAAAACTATAATCTTAGAATGAAAATTTATAAAAATATGGGATTGGACTTTTATTTATATATTCATTTATTATAAATTTATTTATTAATGTAATTATATATCTATATAATACTTCGTATTTATTTCACATCAAAGTATGAATAGATATTAAAGTTAGGGTATCAGACATATTTTTAATTGGTCATTTTCTTCGTAGACGGTGGAACCATGGCGGACGATCGAGGCACCCCCCAGGGTGTTATCACGCAGGCACAAACGGTGAGTACTTTCTTTTTTTTTTGCACCCAAGTACTGCCCTCTTTTTTTCCTCTGCCTGCTTTACCCCCATCCAAACCCCTCCCTCTCCCCTTCCTATTGTCTCTGTGTACTACCAACTCCTTCACATATAAGAGACACAATCACGAGGGACGAAATTAACTAAACAAAAGGGAACACTCACCAAGGGGCACCGATCCCTGAAGCTATTCGCATTCTGAATATGGGAGGTTCTCCTGGTACCGATGTACTGGAAGTTAAACGAAAGGAACAGTCACGAGAGGTTCTTTACATGCGAAACTGGCCTCGTTTATTTTAAAATGTCGTTATTTTCTATGTGGTGTTTTCAAAAATCAGGCAGCGTTAGAGAGATTTATTTGTTTTTGAATACTGAGGAATATTCATTTATGTCGATATTATGACTTCCGATCTTCTAGTCCATAGAAAGAGCTCTATTTTTATATAATAAAAATTTTGTTATTACGCAAATTTTTTTTGATGTAGCTTTCACCCAGCGATACTAGGTCTCATCAGGGATACGGAAATGTTGATAATAACTAGAAATAAGAAGTGTTTGTTACAACAAAGTGAAAAATTGTTATGAATGTCATCGGAAATACATAAAAATGAATATATCATAGCCTAAAGTTACTCGTAAAGTTGTGAAGTATATAAGACTGCTCCGAGACATGCAGAAGCACTTTTAAAATAATTTTTTATTTGGGCAGCAATCCTCCTTTGCTGTGCTGCATTTTCTCCTTTGCTGTACTGCATTTTCAGGAGTAAGGTTACGTTTGATATATTTCTATGCTAGCAGACCCGGCCACGCGTGCCTGTGGCTCAGTTATAATACGTTGAATTAATAAATTATACTAAACTATACGATACAGTCAAGTCGATATTCAATGACATTACAGTGAAGTGAAGAAAGCACGGTTATGTTTAGGTCGTATGTGAATCTAGAAAACACATGTAACGTGAAATGAATAGTAGCATCAAGAAATCGAAACATGAGGCCATCTGTCGGTTGCTTACTCAACCTAGATAACGTGAAACGTGGAAGTGTCGATCAATTATATAACTCACACCGCCATCTGTTGGAAGCGTAGATAACTCAGGAATGATTATAACTCTTTTATCCTATAATGAACATTCAATTTGCAAGAAAAAAAAATTGGAGTAATTAATCAAGATAAAAAGTATTCTATGCTTCAAGTTGGACCAACTCACACACAGTTTTTAAATTTTCATCAAGATCGGTTAAGTGACACATCCAATTTCGGTAAGAATTTACTCAGATAACCAAAAATGGTTCGATTTTGTAAATTTTCTAGAATATTTGATTCGTTTTGTGAGAAAATATCCAATGCCGGCGAGAGTTCTCTGGAATGACCTGAAATTTTTCCCTATTTTTAATTTTTTTTTTTTTATTCCAAAAAGATTCTTGTTAATTCAAAAAGAAAATTCAGTTTTTACAAAGTATTTCAACTTGAAACCAATTGATTGGATTGCAACAAAAAATATGAATTCTAAAAGAAAAGTGTGGTTGATATTCCAACCAAAATTTTTTTTTAATTCAAGATCAAAACAAATCAATCCTGTTGCGTAAAATGGAAAAAGGTGAATTTGCAACAAAAAAAAAAGTTTCAACCATGGAGATGGCCCGATCCGATCACTGAAGTTAAGCAACGTCGGGTGCGATCAGTATATGGATGGGTAACTGTTCCGGAATACCGTGTGCTGTTGGCATGTTGGCAGGAGACTGTGTCTTCTCGTGTATCCAACTCAACCAATTATAACTCTTTACAAGTTACGCTTACCCCGCAAAGAATTATGGCTTAATGGTTCAAAAAAATATATCTATGAGTAATCAACCAGAAATACACATTTTCAACAAAAAAAGGTAATTTTCAAACAAATAGTTGAATTTCATATCGAATTATTGAACTTTTAAGCCAAAAATATGTGTTTCGTACAAGAAATTTAGTTTTCAACTATAAATTAGGATTTTTTAACAATGAAGGGTTTTTTTGCTAAATAGTTGAATTTTCAGATACATTTTTTTTTCTGAACATTTACCTAAAAATTCTACCAGAATAGTTGCATTCTCGACCAAAAATATGAATCGCCCACCAAAAATATGAATTTTTAACCGAAAACGCAATTTTGAATCAAAATGTTCGATTTCCCAATAAATTTTCAAACTTTTGTGGCCAGACGAATTTTGAACAAGAAAGTTGGAATTTTGTTTTTGTATTTCGTTCTCAACAGTTGAACATTCACATCATTCGTTTAATTTTCAACCAAATGACTAAATTTGTTATCAAAATGGTTGGACTTGAAACAAAAAAGTACACTTCAAAGCAAATAGTTGAATCTTCAGTATTCGATTAGAACAAGTTATTTTTTCAGAATTTCAGCAAAAAATTTTTTAAATTTCAAAACTTTGAACCAGGTGTTACATACAAATGTAGTTCATTGTTTACTTCTGTTTTTCCAAAATTTTAACTGGATGTCTTTGGCAGAGGTGAGTTGTTGTAAAAAAAAATTGGATATTTTGGGTCACGGGACTAATGTATCAAACATTGCCTTAATGAGAATTCATTCCTTCTCCTTCTAATCGATCACAGACATTCATGAACAATAAATTTTCGATTTATGTATTATTATTATTATTTATTTCACTACTTTTTTCATTTTTTCATTCACATATTATTATTTATCTTCATTCCAGAATTACAATAAATAAATTATTTCTTTCTTTCGATTAAATTCAAAAGCTATAGTTTGAATATTCAATTATTTCTTTGAAAATTTCAGCTACTTGTTTGTAATGAAATACGTTCGTATCCAACAGTTGGTTCAATATTTTGAAAAAAAATTTAGTTTCCAAAATTTTGAACCAAATGTTGTATACAAGCGTAGTTTTATACTCTTGATTGATACTTGATCTTTTCCAATTGAAAATTTATGTGGTTCATTTTATTTTCAACTGTTTGATTGAAATTTCACTTTTTTAGTGAAAATTGAACTATTTTCTTGAGAAATTTGACTGTTTATGTGAATGTTGAAACTACTTCATAGAAAATTGAACTATTTATTAGAATTTTAGCTTTCTTCGTTAGAAGTGTAACTGTTGTGAAAGTCATTTTTTTAGTCAGAAATTCAACTGTTCTGTTGAAAATTCAACTACTTGCTTGAAAACGCAACTGTTTTTGGTTAAATTCTAATCTTTTATGCTTGAAAACTTTATAATTTGGTCTAAAGATCCATCTTCGCAGGGAGGAAGATTCCCCTATTGTGTTGAAAACTTGTCTTTTTCATTTAAAAATTGACATATATTGTTGCTAATACAACTTCTTGGATTGGAATGACCTTTTTGTTGAAAATTTTTATTTATATTAAAAATTGAACTATTTTGGTAAAGTATTCAGCCAAATTTTCATAAATAAGAATACTTCCTAAACATTATACTAATTAGTAGAAAATAATCTTTTTTGCTGAACAATCCTATTATTAAGTTGGAAATCTACATTTTTATAAAAAAACTCATATTTTGAACAAGGTATTATGGCTTAATTGTACAAAAAAATCAGTGACCACAACATCCTTACTTCTTAACAAAACTTATTGATATAATATGTCAATAATGTATACGTCTGGAACTAAGGGATCTTTAATACACTTGCATCGCCCTCGAAATCCGTTACTGAAAAAAGTTTTACTATCAAAAACTTATTTCTAAAACATTCAAAAGTGCTTAAAAAAAAAGTTATAGAATTTTTTTTCGAAATCCTGCGGTTGGTTTTGAGATATAAGTGGTCGAAATAAGCCTATACCAAATTTTATCAATTTATATGCAACTGTCTTGAAGTTATCCTTTTCCCAAAAAAGTGTGACATACACTCATCCAAACACATCCACACATTCATCTGCACTGCATTCAAAATTGTTTCCATTACGAAACTTTCTCTATGATAAAGCAAAATCAGGGTAGCGACTTCACCGGGTAACCGGGATGGACCGGGAATTTTATTGACCGGAAAAAAACCCGGAAATGGCCGGGAATCCAATTTAAAAACCGGGAAATCACTTGAATTGATATGGACAATTCAAAATTTTACCGTGAAAATACGAGAAATGTCCGCTTTCTTTTTAGAATTAGAAATTGTGATTTGAAGAATGTAACGTTCCTTATAAGTCTGATTCTGACAATTTCTGAATGTATCTGTACTTTATGTTGCTCTGTGAGATTTTTGTTTAGCTGACTCAAGTTTCATAATCAAATGTTTGATAGCCCAAACATACAGAAAGAATTATCTCCTCAATTTTTTCAGAAAAAAAGCATTTATCACGTTTTTTTTCTTTCTCTGCATTTATCTGACTTGGGACAGGGAATTTCAGGAAATAATTATAGTTTTGATTGTATGGTAGGGAGTTTCAGTAAAGACATATAATTTCACTTTGAACAGGAAATCTTTTACAAGGAACGGGAACTTTTAAATGAATTTTTATTCAAACTGAGAAGGGAGGAAATTACGAAAATTGCTCTTCCAATTTAAAATTCGTCAAAATTTGACAGTTCTGTTTTCCTAATTTTAAATGAAGAAAGTACTTCAAGCAATTTTCAGAGTAGAAGTAGTATTTCGAATAAGAAATATTTCTAAATTATAATAGAAAATTTGTTCAAATTGCTCATTGCTAATTCATCCTTTTTTAGTTAAAATATGAACTACTTGGTTAAAAGTGAAACTCTTTGGTTGGAAATTACACTTTCTTGTTGAACATGCATTATTTCAATTTAAAATCCACCTCTGATTGAAAATGTAACTACTGTGTTTAAAATCAATTCGACTGTTTTTCGTGAAATTTTAAGTATTCAGTTACACATTGATTTCTGAATTGAAAAATTAAACTATTCCTTTGAGAAGTTATTTCATTTTCTGGAAATTCGCTCCTTCTGTAGGAAATTGATCTTTGTGGTTTAAAATGAACCTTCTTCGCACAAAATACATTTATTCCTGTTGAAGGTTCATCATTATACCTGAGAATTGATTAGTTTGGTTGAAAATCAATTTCTCTAACTGGAACTTGAACTGTATCATCCTTAGTGGATCTTTTCTAGTCCAAAATTCAACTATTTGGATGAAAATTTTTTTTTTTTTTATTAATTGAAAATTGAATTATTTCCTCGGAAAATTCAATTATTTCGCTGAGAATTCACATATTTTGTTGAAAAAATAAATTTTTTGGTATGAAATTATCTTTTTCTTCGAAAGTTACTTTTCTGGTTATAAAATTCTTCTTCCCGGTTAGCATATCAAGTTAAACCGTTAAATATTTTTCATATCAGTCGCAAATTCATCTGGTCGAAAACTCTTGTTTGGTTGAAAATAAATTTTGAAGACAAAAATGTTACTATTCTAGTGGAGGGTTCATCAATTCAGGTTAAAACTGGTCTTTCTGGTTTGAAATTCTACTACTACAGTTAAACATTTACAAATTTATTTCAAGATTCAACATTTTGCTTGAAAATTGATTTGTTTGAAATTTAGTTTTTTTGGGTAAATTCAAAATTCGAGTATTTAAATGTTGGTTGACAATAATTTATCTTTTCTACTTAAAATTAATTCATCTGTTTGAAAATTTAACTCTTACAGTTGATGATTCATTGTTCTAGTTTAAAACTCTTATGTTTCATATGAAATTGTGTTCTCAAACTAAAAATCTTACTGTTCCATTTTCAGTTGAAATCAATTATTTTTTCAGTTCAAAATTCAACTAGTTTGTTAAAACATTGTATTTTTTGGTAGAAAATTAATCTTTCTATATTTGGAAATTAATCTCCGTGTTTGAATATTTATCTTGATGGTAGACACTTGAAGTTCTCTAGTTAAATATTTATCATTTTAGTTGAGAATTCATCTTCTTGGTTTGCAATGCAAACTGTTCCAGTTGAATATTCACGAATTGAAATAAATGTTCGCGTTTCGCGACAAAAATGAATATGTTACTTCTATAGCTGACCGGGAAAATTTAAAAATTTGACCGGAAAATGACCGAGAATTTGAAATCATCTGCCAAATCGCCACCCTGAATACGATAAAGATACCCAGTTTCTTGATTCTTTGTGATGGAACATCAAAGCATTTTATCTTCTGGTTGACTTTGTTGTTTTTTTGATGACAACAGTCAGACTGAAGGACCGTTATGTGGTGGCTGAAGTGGAGATCCTTAACCGCTAGATGTGAGTCGAAGGTAGGTCAACCAGACCCGAGTTACGACGCGACGCCGCCGCCGTGCCGCGCCGCGCCGCGCCGGTTAGATTCACGAAGGTCGTAGGTATACAGGTTAGATTGTTAAAACGTGATAAAGTGATACGATAAAGATCACTGCCAAGCACGGACTACTGTCATGTTAACAGAAACTTGAATCGGGACAAACTGTTGTATGCAAATCCCTTAAAGCAGAATTCACGAATTTTATCTATCAGAATTCTGAAAGTTGCAGCTAAAATTTATCATCTAATGATAAAATCACTGGTTTTTATTTAAAATTATTCGAAATATCCCATGACAATTCCAGTTTCAAACCTTTCCATATCAATTCTCTATTTTCCAGTTGTACAGCGAGGCTGTAACCTAACGAGCTATACGCTTACCTCGAAAGGGGTTTGGCCTAATGGTATAATAATAATAATAATAATAATAATAATTATTATTATTATTATTATTATTATTATTATTATTATTATCATATCGTCGAAAATTAATCTCGGGTCTTTTTGCCCGGTGTTTTATCATCAGC
>WSXT02046148.1:0-13142 GCA_011762715.2 Neuroterus valhalla | reverse complement strand
GCAAGATAAAAAAAAGATGCGCCTCAAAATTTTCTACAAGAATCAGTTCTTAAAATCAAAATTCGTACGATTTTTAAAATTGACATTCAGGACAATACTTCTCAGGCTGAATCCACGCGTATCCCCTTTTGATCGGGAGAGGTTCAATTATACTTCTTCACTGAAAATCCCTGCCCTGAAATAAAAACTTCAATTTTTTTTTTAAATTCCCTCTCCCAAGTCAAATATATGAGGAAAAGCAAATAGAACGTGATAAATATATCCTTTTAAAAAAATTTAGATGATAGTTCTTTTTGTATGTTTGGGCTATCAAGTTTATTCGCGGTGTGTCCCAATCTGTCAATTCATTTTTTTACATGCAGCTTTCAAGATTTTAGATTTTGCGGGTAAGGATTTTTGAAATAAATTTTTCTTATTATTCGTAAATTTATATCATATTCCAAAAAATTGCTTATCAAATTGTACAAAGGTAACTCTTCCAGTTTATGACGAATTTTAGCTCTGTCCAAAAGTGACTTTCTATGTTGTTAAAATTTCGCAAACTTTCCCCCCTTTTGGAACAGGTATTTTTTCCGTGCACTGTTAAGCCAATTTTTCCCAAATTAATAATATTTTATAAATAATATGAACATTCTCTCCGATCATCTGAAGATTTTTCTTCAAACTTCACGAACGAAAACTTGTATGAGCAAAAATGTATCAAGAGAAAAAAGCTTATAGACGACAATATAAGCAGAAACATATTTGCAATATATAATAAAAGTTTTGTATATAGGACCTGACAGTTTTCATCTGAAATGCCTGAAAATCAAGTACAAAAGGCAAGAACAAAAGGCAAGGAAATTCAAAGAATAAATTCGTAAAAAAAAACTATAAAAAACCTATCAAAATTACAGGAAAGCACACAAAAATAAGCCAATTGAATTGGAAAGAAATATAAAAATATAAATATATTCGTCAAATTTTATTGTAATTGAAGTAACGGTAAATTATTTTAGAAGAGCTTTGAAATAGTTTATAAACTTCCAGACTGTAACATTAGGACATTTTCTCACCCTTTACAAAAAAATAATAGTTTCAGGCAGAGATTCCGAACCTAATTTACTAATTATATCACATGTGTTTCAATTTCTCTCCGGAAATTTGGGGATTGCATTCTAGGCTCAACAAATCAATAACAAAGCAGTGCAAAATGAAACTTGTTGTTCCCCTTTCATTTTTTGCAGGATGCACCGTTTCTCAATTACAGGGTTCTGAACAATTAATTTTCAATCAAACTGACAATGCTTCAAAATAATATCTTAAAAACTCGTAGTCAGTATTATTTGAAACTCGAGCAAAGACCTATTGAGTTACCAGTACAAAAAAATGATGGAATTATTGTGATGGATCGAGAAAAAAATTTTATCAATTATCATTCAGAAATAGTTATTTGTAGTAAAACTTCCGATGAAAAATAGCAATTCTCTAAAATCAATTTATGTAGAATATTTTCTAATCTATGAGGGAACAATTCAACACTGCTTACCTAAAATGAGTTTTTAATAAAGAAAACGATCGTTTGTACTACTGTTACTTGAAAACGATACAAATCCGAATATACGTCTGCTGCGCAGGCACATCATTATCGCAGGCTGCGCGAACCGCGCTTCGCGTTTGAAGTATTATGAGTTTTGTGCTTCGCGCTTGATACTGTCCATTGAACCAATTTATTTTACTGTCTAAACATTAGGTGCAGGAGGAGATATCATAGTTTTTGCAGAACTTCATTCGGTTTGACATTCTGATTAGGACACTTCCGCTTTGCGCCCGGAAATTCTTAAGTTTGGTTTGAATTCTTATAATCATTTTTTATTCACATTTTCATACGCACCTGAAAAGTTGTAAAATGAAGAGGGCAAGAGCCGTACAAAATTCACACAAATCTCATAATTTCTACGATGAAATTACAGTATGTGAGAAGAAAGTTCATAAGAAACAAAAATCTGCCCGCTGCGCGGGCACATTCTCATCCCGTACTTCGCTCGCAAGTTTGAGCGCGCCTACGATAAGCATCTTTTTGATCTCGCGCTTCGCGCTCGATCGCAATCTCACCTGGCGCTCTATGCTAGATTATGAATTTACCTCACGCTACGCGCTCGGTCTTCGTACCTCGCTACAGTTTCACAAAAAGCTTGTGAAACTTAAAAGAGAAATGTCGACTACTTTAAATTGATGAGTGTGAATTCTCTTTTGTTAAAGCTTATCCGGCTATAACGGATACATTCCCATCGCGTGTCTCGTGCTGCGCACTCGATTAAAGTTTGTCCAAAGCGGTAGAGAGGTTTAGTTGCCTATTTTTTTCACATGTTGTGTAGTTTTTCTAGAAATTCAACTTTTCGATTTCTAATTCTAGTTTTACGATTAAAACAAAAACAACTTTTCTCTATCACTCTTCTGTGTTAGCCATAGTCATTTTTCCAAAAATGTTAATATTTTATTTAATAGTTATTTTTCGTGATTGGAATAAACTCTTCACATCCTGTTAAAGAAGTTGAAAACACATGTAAATGTATCTCCCTGGTATCTTTCTATTCTTCATTATTTTTGTGTGCCCAAAATTTAAATTTTCGATTTTTTGAGAAAACTCGAAAAGTTGTTGTGAAGATCATCCTGGAGGGCTCCCAAAAAAAAGCTATTTTTCTTTCACACTTTTGTTAATGCCTTTCCTCATTTGGCTAAAAATTCTCATTTTCGTTTATATTTTTGAATTTTGTAAATTCACAACTCTGACGATTTTGCTTCGATCGAAAAAAATTATTTGGATAAATTGTTTCACTTTCTACGTCCTACAAGAAATTGTACTTACAAAAAACAGTCCAAAACAAATTTTTAATAGCTGCCTCGACTTGTCTTTTAGACCCTCAAAATGGGTGCCAAGGCACGATCGAATGTGATCATTCTTTTTAAAGTTATCGAGTGCATAGATTATTTTGGATTTCTTCTTCCATGACTCGAAAATTGTAAGTACGATTTCTTGTAGGCCGTAAAAAGTGGAACAATTTATCTCGATCATTTTTTTCGATAAGAACAACATTGTCAGAGTTGTGGTATTTCCTAAATTCAAAAATTTAAAAAAAAAGGAATTTTTAGCCAATTAAGGAAAGGTTGAAAAGAAATTCTCGTCAGTTAGAAAAAATGTTCCTGCTTGGGAGCCCTACAACATCGTGAATACAACTTTTTGAATTTTCTCAAAAAATCGAAAATTCCTATTTTGATCGCACAAAAAATAACGAAAAATACTCTGAGAACTCGATAACTTCCGAAGAATGATCATATTCGATCGTGCTTTGGCACCCATTTTGAGGGAATAAAAAGACAAGTCGAGTTAGTTAACCAGCCATTTCGGATCAAAAATGAAAGAGGGGGAGAATTTTGAAATTTTCTTTGGAATTCTTTTCACAAGACTCAAAAATTGTAATTACGGCTTCTTGTAGTAGGTAAAAAGTAAAACAATTTATCCTTATGATTTTTTTATAAAAAGAAAATTGTCAGAATTGTGGCATTTCCAAAATTCAAAAATATAAACGAAAATGAGAATTTTTAGCCAAACTAGGATCAATGTGAGAAAAAATTTGGAGAAAAAAATTTCTCTTTCTGGGAGCCCTCCAGGATTATCTTTACAACTTGTAGAATTTTCTCAAAAAACCGAAAATTCCAATTTTGGGTGCCTAAAAAAATTAATACTAGAAAGATTCATTTTTTGGTCAAACTTCGTAGGGTGCGTGAAACTATAAATGATCTAAACTTGGGCACCAAAAAAAGATCCACAAGTTTGGTAAAATCAACTTTCTGATTGGACAAGTAGTTTTTCCTTCATTTATAAAAAACCTAATACAAAATGAAAAAATGATTTTTTTTGAACATTTGACACAAGCTTAGGAAAAATCAAATATACACAAGTTCTTTACCAGGAAATTATCATAAAATGTGTTATCAAATTCTTTAACAGGATATGTAGTTTTCATTTCAATCAGGAAAAATAACTACAAGAATTAAATAATAAAATTTTTCAAAATATGACTAAGGCTAACACAGAGGATTGATAGAGAAAAGTTGTTCATCTGAAAAGTATATGTAAATTTGTAATAATGTTTCCCATTGGACGCGTAGTTTCTGTTTCAATCGTGAAAAAAAAAATTAAAAATTAAAAAATATATTTTCCAGAAAAACTAGACAACATGTGAAAAAAATTAGGCAACAAAACTCCTCTACCGCTTTGAAGAAACTTTGATCGAGTGCGCAGCACGAGACATGCGATGAGAACGTATTCGTTAAAGCCGGAGAAGCTTCAACAAAGGAGAATTCACAATCATCAAATCGAAGTAGTCGACATTTCGCTATCAAGTTTCAAGAGCTCTGTATTGGCAAAGAAAACGACCACCGCGGATCAGTGGCAGTGGCGCTGCGGCATCAAAACCAATATGGTTGCTCGAGGGGACTGAGCTAACAAGAAGGCCTAATGCATATCATCTAGAAATATGATTAGGGGCGAAAGAGTTTTAAATTCGGGTTTTGTGATTATTTGTGGAGCAACTTTCAAATCTAACCGGTGCATCGACTTGCTGTTTTCTCTATGTTCACGACCAAGTATCTTGTCAATTTGTCATCAAAATTGTTATCCTCAAGATTCAGCCTTCTTAGCCATTCTAAGCGTTTATCTACTGATACTATTATTTCAGCATTGTTTTCGGTGTTGTCACTTGCAATTCCAAATTCGGGCACTTTGTGGAAACTTAAATTAAACCTATTGTTATTTCTTTTGGAGTTGCAATTTGTAGAAAATTCCATTTCCGTGCACTCATATTCACACTTTGAAAATTGCATGAAACTTATAATATGTTCACGGAGAAAAATGTGTGTAGAAAATTTCCTTTTTCTTACTGTAAATCACTTGCATTTACAAAAAAGAGGAATGTTTACTATAAAATATTGATATTTGCATTTTGAGGAAAAGATTTTACTTCAAACATCAGGAAAATTTCTAAATTCCTCAACAACTTTTACCAATGGAAAAAATGCTATGCATCCAAATACAATATTCTGTGCGCGTTCTGACAATTTGCTTCAGAAAAAAGTAATTTTTGTCGGCAGCACCCTCCAGATTATTTCACTTCACTAGCATCAATAATCAATTTGAAAAGGCAACAAGATCTAAAGTTCGAGAATGAAATTATTTTCGATATTCATTGATCTTAAAAAGACAATATTGTACAAACATTTCCCTAATGACTATTCTAAAAGCTTCAATAGAAGTCATGATCAGAAAAACTGATACGTAATTTTTGATGTAAAAATCTCTATTGGAACGTTAAAACTCTGGGAATGTGCGAATAATGGACCTTTGTATAGAAGAAAAGTCAAAAATAGAAAGAAAACGAACGAGAAACGTTCAACGTTTTTCTATAAACATTGAGCATCGTCCTTGCCCAACCTTTGCTCTGTCTTTCGCTCGCACTCGTCAGCGCTCCGGCATCCTCTGAAAAATGCTGTCATGACGCGTCGCAAGCTCATAATAAACTCGCTTTGATGATGGGACTAAAAATTTGATCGAATTGAGATTTTGCAAAAAGTTGCCCAATACATTAGTGGAAAAATCGTTCGCAAGAAGTTTGTCGAAAGCCCAAATTTCTCCGATCCCTTTTTAATGTGAAAGTCTAAAAACATGGTTTTTCATTCGGAATAATTAAAAATAGATTAGGAATTAACTTTTGATCTTTCTTAAGACACTGTCACCTCCGTTAGAGTTTAAAAAATAAAACGCAAGAAGAAATTTGTAAATTCGTTGATAAAAGAATTATTTACGGCAATTTTAATATGGAAAACATGGTTTTTTCAATTCAAAGAAGTCAGTTTTTATTCATCTACTGAGGATTCGGAAACCCGAGAGAAAAACTGTAAGTGAAGAGTCAAATTTATTTCTCAAGAGCTATCTAACTATATCAGAGGTTTTTTCAAATTCTGAATTTCACTTTTGATATAGACGTCACATCGTGGACAATTATTTTGCTCGTCTTCGAGCGCCTGTCGCCTTCTTGTCCAGTACTCCACAACTATATTCTTTCTTATAAGTGTGTGCGCGATTTTTACTTTTCCCGTGCGGTAAATATTGATAGTTTGACACGCAATATTGACTTCCAGCTTTGTAACAAAAGAGTTCATCGGGTAAGCGGAATGTATAAACAAAAAAGAATATTTTACCGTCATAAAATTCAAATATCCTTACACTAAAGTAAAGAATGTTTTAGAGCGTCCTATTAGGAATTACTTTTATTCGCGAATGCGAGTGGTTTACACTTTTTGAAAGTAAAAATGTTCCTTATTTTAGTAAATACTCCTTCCATTTTTTTCTTCGTGTCAAAATGTATCTATTTGAAAAAAAATTGAGTTGATCAATGCGCAGAGCACTTGTAAAGTATGCTATAGGTACTCATACAATCCCTGTGGGCAGCCATTTCGTATAGTATGATTGGTGGCCACCAGGTCTCGCATCGCAAGTTTAAAATGCCAATACAAATGAAGGGAAGTACAAAGACCAGACGCGTAGCGCGAGGTAAAATTCAGAACCGAGCGCGAAGCGCGAGATCCGAAAGACGCGCGCCCTAGGCGCACTAAAAGTACCGAGCGAAGCGAGCCGCGCGCAAAACGCGTGATGAGAATGTGCCCGCGTGGCGGGAAGATTTTTTTTCATAATTTTTTGTGCAACCAAAATTGGGATTTTCAATTTTTTGAGGAAATGCAAAAAGTTGTATTCACGATCTTTAAAGGGCTACCAAGAAGAAAAATTTTTTCTCACTGAGTTTCTTTTCAGTCTTGCGTTATTTGGCTAAAAATGCTCATTTTCTTTTATATTTTTGAATTTTGAAAATACCATAACTCTGACAATTTTCTTTTCAATTGATACAAATGTGAATTAAATATATATTTTTGAAATGGCTGTTTGAGAATGGGGAAGCTCAAGAACCGACATAAGCAACAAAAAAATTCCCGATAGACAGACGGCTGACTTACTGACATACATTATTCTGACACGTAGCCGGGAAACGTCGAGAATTAACGGAAACTTGAAAAAGATTACATTTCACATGAGCCTTATGCCTTCCATAAATGAAAAACATATGGGAGCAATGTTTTAGATATTGTCCAACGCAATGGATTAGACCTTTTGTTGTTTCAACGCATCGATGTAGTTCCGGGAAAAAATAGAATTTTTAATTTATTTTGTTTTACTTCCTATGACTAATACAATAAATAAAAGCATAGGAAGCCTAGCTAACGAGCTTGACCGTTATTTGTGGAACAAAAGACAGTGTGCAAAAGGAAATTTGACTGGAAGATCACTTGAGAAGTTATTGTGCCATCAGACTATAGACAGACAGGCACAAGGATGGGCTCAGACAGACGGACAAAATCGTAAAAACCTTATTTTCTGACTGAAGGGGGTTCCAAAACGTCGAGAATGGATGGAACTGGATAGGTATCACATTCACATGAATCTAATACCACCTATCATTATAAACAGTCGGAAGCGTTTGCGTACAATTTCCTTAACATTATGAATTTGTTCTCTTGTTGCTTTTAGCGTATATACTGTAAGGTCATGAGGAAGTGGAATTTCGACTCCTCTCAGTTCTATTGATCATGACCAAAACCATAAATACTAGCAGAAGAAGGTTGTCAAACGAGCATTACCTGTATTTTTGGACCAAAATAGAATGTACAAGAGGAAATTCGAATTTTTGGGTAGTCAGCAGACCGTCAGACCACAGACAGGCAAAAATACATACAAAAAGACAGTCAGAAAGACAAACAGATGTAACGACAGGCAGACATTATCATTATCATTAAAAAATAATTTTGAGTAAATAAGAAAGACAAATAGATTTCTCGCCAGTCAGACGGACAGGCAGATAGACAAATAGTGGGACAGGTAGCGAGGTAGACAAACAGACAGAAATTTTCGAAAACATCAATTCGTTTAATCGTATTTACACCGCATCTAGTGTAGTTTCGTGGGAAAATATTATTTTGACTCCCCTTAGGTTTGTTTCTCATGACAAAAACCAGAAATATTGACGGTAGAAGGCTGGTTTACGAGCTTGGCCTGCTCATTTGGAGCAAAATGCACTCTGCAGAAGGACATCTGATTCAGAGAGTTCTTCAGAACGTTATGGTGCCGTCAACCACAGAATGATGAAAATCCTAGTCGGTATATTTTAGAAGGCTTCGAATTGAATAGAGCTGGATTGGTCCGAACGCGCATAAATCTAACTCCTTCCATCATAAATGATGCGATTGTGACAATCCGAATTTCACCACCAATTATGCATGCTATTGGAAAATGGTTGCAGTCAATTATGCAGGACTTTCTACTAAGGTGAGAAACTTTGTTGTTGGACCTTCCGTGGTATTTTGAGTTGTTGAAATATGAATTTTAATTCTCTGTTATACGTCATTTTCTACTTTGAAACAGAAATTATCATCCTTATCGGAAGACAATTACAAGCAAGTTAAGTTTTCACGTCCTGCAGATTATGTTTCATAGCTGAATCCATAAACCCGTGCTTTTGGACAAAACAGTGTGCAGAAGAAAATCCAAATTAGGAGATTCTCCTAAAGCAAACCTGCCTCAGATTACAGACAGACCGACAAATCTCCTCATAAGGATCATTTTTTTTATCAGGGGGTCTTGAGACATCGAGAATTGATGGAAACTGGATATGTCTAAATTCACATGAAATCAATTCCTCCCATCATGAATGATGAACATGTAGAAATCCAAATTTTCCCGCCAGAAAATTGGTCAGGAAAAATTCTGGGCGATTCGGTAAGACTTTGAAAAGTGAGCAACATTGCAGTTTGAACTTTCATCCCATTCTGCATTACTCATCTAAAATTTTCATTTTCGATCTTCTTATGACATTTCCCACTCCTGAAACAAACAAAAAATACGTGAGGATATATTGGATAAGAATAGTTTTCGGTTCGGGTAATTGGAATCAAACCGATTGGCCTATGATAAAGCCACCGCCTGCGTCCTCGGGTTGCGGCTAGAGGGTTCCTGTGCCAAGGGTTTCTGCTGAACACAGTTACAAAAGCTGATCAGCAGTCGCGGACAATTGGCTAGGGCTGAAAGCTGTAGCTGAAAGCTAAATAGCACCTTTGAGTGGTATCCTTTACGGTGTCCCCAAGATACCACGCGACCTTCTGGAGTATGCAGCCTTACTCTTGCATGCGTGGTTCTGCGAGGGTAAACAATCCCTTCCCTAGCTACTCGTGGGAATAATTATGCAAACAAAAAGACAAAATCCAGTTGTGAATGCGGTTCAAAATGATCGAACGCCCAGAGAACATGACAATGGTTCGGCCAGCATTGCCGATCGTTCCAAAGTTCGGAGTGTTGAATAAGATGAAAACACGATTACGAACCGGTGGGACAATCAACGTTCTTTATGGGAGGTTCAACTTGATAATAACTTGCTTAGTTGCTTCAATGCCAGTGCTGTCCCTTACCGTAAGGGTTACATGGTGGGCCTGCACACTCTGTGGTGCCAGAAACACCCAGAGCTTTCGCACCTTTCGCAGCAAGTGTTGAGGAACCGTGCCGTTAACCTCGCGCGAACAAGAGATGTACGCAGGACACTTCCTCAACAGCTGCGAGCACAAGCCGTAGAGGAAGATCAGGAAGCGACATTGAGACAATACTGGCGATTAGGAACAATACTGGCATCATAGCAACTAAGCAGGTCATGATCAAGTTCATTCGTCCATAAAGAAAGTCGATAAAGTCGAAAATTAATCTTTGCTGGTTTCAAATTCAACTTTTTTGTTGAAAATGCGTAATATCTTGAATTTAAATCATCATCGTTGGATGCTGGATTTATTATGGTACTTATGATACTCAGATTTTAATTGTCGGGATATGCTCGGGGTACATGTTGAAAATCTGTAACATCGTCTCATTAAAAATTCCTGTAAACGGAGCATACCATCTGTCTCATGTATTCACGTCACATACAGTGCTATCAAGGGTGCCAGAAGCTACTTCGAGTTAGTGTAAAAGGTGGGGGAAAATTTTCTTCCCCCCAAATATTTCGAGAACGGCTCATTGTGCGACTAAAAAAGTAAACTTATTCCTGTAGCTCCACCACAAGGTGCACCTAGTTTTATATGAAACTCAACAGTTCTCAGAAGCCTCATTGCCATGAATTTTCCTATTTTTTTACGGGTAATAATTAATGTCTTCATTTTCTTGTACGTTTCTCCAATCACCTTGGAAACGAAATCACCCTTTCTCATTTTTCAGCATATAATACTTTTAAAGAGACTGCTCTCATTTAAGTAAACAATTCTAAAAAGGAATATTTTCATATTTTGAAGAAGAATGCATGTAGGAAAAATTGTTTACCTTGTTCAACAATGATAACATCAAAATTGAGTGTAACTACCAAGGCGAACATCCAAGATAGTATTGAGGTAGCTTTATCTTTTTCAGTAAGCATGAATCCTATTTCCTCAATAATGGTCATTTACACAAGAACACGTTGGTAAACAAAAATTGCGCATTTGGAAGAACGATTACTTCATTCAATAAGAAAAAGGAAAAGTTTAAGTTTGCCTCGAACCAATACAGGTGGAAGATATGTGCGTAATGGAATAATTATGAATAATTTGTATTTGTTCAATATAAATAATGCATAAAACAAATCATAATTATGAACTAATAACTTGTATCAATTTTTAGAACATCACTAATAAGTTCTAATACTTCAAATATGGCATTATTATCTTGTGACACCTCATACATTTTTCAAAATTTCTTTAGATCCCCCGAAATTATTTTAGAGCTCGAAATGTTTCAGCAATTGATCTAAAATTTTTATAATTTTAATTATTCAGAAAGTTTACAAGGTTTGTTAACCTTGATTAGTTGAACTTGTTTGAATCATTTTTGGTCAAATCTTAGGAATTAACTAACTTTGGCTTGGTTCATATTTCTGTTCACGTCATCATTCTGGACATCCAATGTATTCTGTTCGCACCATAAAGATGTGTGAGATGAAACAATATTTGATTGATAATATATGCAAATCTTTGGAATAAATTAAGGTACTCATAATAACACAGCCCTAAAGAAAAAAGTGGAATGTTCTACGGACTAGAGTAGTCACATCCTATGAATTTTGGGTCGGTAAGTCCGGAACCGTGTATTGGTTTTATGCAAAAATCGACATTCGCGAATTTAATGAAAACTCCACGTTTTAGGACCCCCTGAGTCAGAAAAAATTATTTTTACGAAGGTGTCTGTGTGTTTGTCTGTCTGTATGTTTGTCTGTAGTCTGTAATCAGTATACTCGATAACTTTCGAAAGAATGATCATATTGGATTGCGCTTTGGCATACTTTTTTAAACCCATAAAAGAAAGGACGAGTTCGTTAACTAGCCATTTTGGATGAAAACTCAGAGAGGGGGATCATTTTGAACATTTCTTTCTTCAGTTTCTTGTAGTAGGTGAAAAATGAAACAATTAATCATACTCCTCTTTTCAATAAAAACAAATCGTCACAGTTATGGCATTTTCAAAATTCAAAAATATAAAAGAAAAAGAGAATTATCAGCCAAATAACGCAAGATTGAAAGGACTTTTTGAACTTTCTCAAAAAATCGAAAATTCCAATTTCGAACGCACAGAAAATCATGAAAAATAATCTGTGAACTCGATAACTCTCGAAAAAATTATCCTATTCGATCGTGCTTTAGCACCCATTTGGAGGGATCAAAAATACAAGTAGGGTAAGTTAACCAGCTGTTTTGGATCAAAAATAAAACAGGGGGAGCATTTCGAAAAAAAATTTTGACTTTTTATCCAAGACTTAAAAATTATTAAGTACGGTTTCTTGTATTAAGTAAGAAGTGAAACAGTTTATCCTTATGATTTTTTTTGGTAAAAACAAAATTCTCAGAGTTGTAGCATTTTCAAAATTCAAGAATATAACAAAAAATGAGAATTTCCAGCTAAATAACGCAAGACTGAAAATAAAGTGACAGAGAAAAATAATTCTTTTTGGGAGCCCTAAAAGATCGTGAATACAACTTTTTTAATTTTCTTGAACAATCGAAAATTCCAATTTTGATCGCACAAAAAATAATTAAAAATAAGGTACAAGGTATATTAATTGATATTATATACATTTGATGCATTTGAGTTAGAGGTGATATAGAAAAGTTAGCGTTTCGGACAGATTTTGATCGAGTAAGCAGCACGAGACACACGATGAGAATGTATTCGTTAAAACCGGGGAAGCTTTAACAAAATAGAATTCACAATCATCAGATGCAGCAGCCGACATTCTACATTTTTTTTTGTTTCAATCGTAAAAAAAAAATTCACCAAAAATGGAAAAAAAATTTTTAATCTACATAAAAGTAGAGGTTTTCAGCAGTTTTGCAATGACTGCAACTCTGTATATGCATACACTGTAAACTGAATCAAGCACGTATGAAGCCGAGTGCGAAGCGTGAGGTAAATACATTATCGAGCGCGAAGCGCGAGATCCGAATGACGCGCGCCCCAGGCGCGCTCAAACTTGGGAGCAAAGCGAGCCGCGCGCGGAGCGCGCCATGAGGATGTGCCCGCACGGCGGGCAGATTTTTCCCATTTATTTCGACCCCAGATCTGTACTCAGCGGCAAAAAAACATAAGAATCGTCTTTTCTTGTCCGCTGGGCTCAATACTGTGTGGTGGGGGAGAGACTGTACAGACTAGTGATGGGCGATACCTACTCGATACTTTGAGTATCAGGTACTCGATACTCGATACCGATACTTACAAAGTCGATACTATCGAGGATCGATACTTCTTTCACCGGTAACAATCCGTCGATACTTTAAATTTATCTATAACATATACTAATAAACAGTTGGATGCACTTGAGCAAGGCTGCCAAATCGGTTCGCAAGAGTATGTATAATATTTGTATGTTGAATGTGGCAAACTTCAAAACCTGCAGTTCGTGTTACGACTGGTTACGATAGTTTTACGAGCAACTTTTCACCATTGCCCTTGTTATGAGTTCATGTCGCCGTTAAATGGAAAAATCCAA
>WSXT02046137.1:0-13142 GCA_011762715.2 Neuroterus valhalla | reverse complement strand
ACATTATTTCCGTGACTAGTCACAGGGTAAATTCCCCCTTCCCCAAGACTTGAGAAATGAGGAAGGTATGTGGCCTACATTATTCCCATAACAAGTAACATGGATGACTCTCCCCTCCTCCCTCACAAGATCTGGGAAATGTGGAAGGTATGTGACCGACATTTTCTCCGTGACTAGTCACAGGGGTGCATTCCTGCCCCTACAAGACTTAAGAAATAAGGGAGGTATGTGACCCACATTGTTTCCTTGACTGGTCGCAGGGGTGCCTTTTCGCTTCCAAAAGACTTGAGAAAAGAGAAAGATTTGTAACCTATAATAAGAGTATGGCCTTCATTTTTTTGTGGCCAATTTGAGGAGTTCAATTTAGAATGCCAACGTAAAAATCGTAAGTTATGTCTAAAATTAAGAATGAAAAAAAAGAGCTCATAAGTTAGAGTAGAAAAATATTCCTTTCTACGTATAAATCACAATCATTCCTTTCTTACAATACTAAAAAATATAAATACCATAATGTTATCAACAGTTCTATAAAATTAAAAACAATTGAACGAAGTTTAGGAGCGGATTCTCACGATACTAATGACATATTTTGCAAGTATTACATATAATCATATTCAGAGCTTTAACAGTTTTATATATTCCACAATTTCACAGATTTTATGTTGAAGGACTATTATTGCAGAATTTACAGAACCAATACTTTTCCTGCTGATCTGTCCGCAATCTAAGACACTTCATATGTTGCCACTTCAGGCAGCTATCGCTGCAAATGGATTTTGAAATTTTAAAATCAGTTTTACAAGTAATGCCATTGAATCTATCTAATTCCTTAGCTTCATCTAGAACATTAAATAATCAATTCCACGCCGTAGGAAACATTTTGTTCTAAGGATTTTCATAACAACAGCTTCATCGAGCAGAGAATGCGAAATTTGCTCAAGGCGGTGTTCTATTAAACCTTCATCCACTAAAAATCCTTCTTCTGCAATTCAGTGGAACACACTTTTATCATTTAGAATAATAGAAAAAAGAAAACGTTGTTTTTGTTTTACAGTTTTTTTACAATAAGGCACGATTGGTTTGGTTTTCTTGAGTAAGCCAACCACAGTTACGTTCGCACCTTTGGGCCCCCGTTTTGTTTCATTTTCTTCCCTATCTTCATTTCGGATAATTCCGAGAGATGATCGAAACGGATTTTGACATTGTCATTTAGTCCTTCAGTAGGAAATTGCATACTCGAGGAAGATGCAACGTGAATATGAACTTGATCCTGAAAATCAAAATTAACTAATAAGAAGGGATTTCATTAGTTAGGATATTTCACAATCTCTGCCTTTGCTGAAGAAATAAATTAACATGCATTGCATACTCAGTGTTATGGTCGCCTAATTCTTTTGTTACTGTGTATTTACTACAGATCCCCAATTTTTTCAGCAAAGGTCGTCTGAGTAAAATAGCCTAAAGAAAGTAAGGATATTCAGGAAGCTTGTAAAAAACATAACCCACGTTAGATACGTTCTGTTCTTCAAGCGGGGCTGCTGCATAACCCTCACGTAATTGGTAGGAATCAGTCGGAGTACTAACATCATCGTTGATGAATTCTTTGGTATCTGGATTGACAATCTGTAGAATGATATTAAATTTCCCTAATTCAACCTAAAGCCCAATGATAACCTTTTTTCTATTAATTAGACCAAGAATAATCGTCTGGCTTTTCAGAACAAATTTCAAAATCCTTTAATCTTGATTGACAGGAGGAAAAAGGATGGCATGTGTGTTCCATCGAAGTTAATATCTAGAAAAGCTGGATGAATAGAAATTAAGGAAAGAATCAAATATTCAAAAACTGACCGATTCTTGAAGTGGTACAAATTTTATCTCTTTGCCTTTCTTCCAAAGTCGAATTGTCGTGTCAAGAACCTCAGAACGTGAATCAAACATCCAACCTGACCTTAAGACACCCAAAGTTGCAATTCCTTCCGCTTTGGACAACAATTTTTTTCGTTTTTGCGGGAATCTCAAAATTGATGAAGAATTACGTTTGGTGGTGACAGATACTACCTCATTATTTTTTACCGTTTGATGTTTGAAGGCTCCATGTTTTTTCAAATAGTAGAGTTTACTCCAACGTTTTGGCACTAAAGTTTGATCATACAGCGACAAATTCATATTTTGACGAACAACACGAGTACCTATTGCAAAGCCATTTGCACGCGGACCATTGTGATCATTTTCGGGGATAATGTTGGTTACTTTGGATATCAATTTGTAGAGTCTCCCTGTAGAATATCATTTTGGACACCTAGTGCAAAGCCAGATCCACGGAAACCATCGTCATCGACCATAACATCATCTCTAGGTTAGGAACATAGACGTGAAAAAATGTCGACGAAGAAAAGTGCAGATTTTGCGAGAAATAGGGAATCGAGAAGCCTTTTTCTACGGAACGAAAGCGTAAAATGAATAGGTTTTTAGCGCATCGTGTCAAAAACAAAGGGAGAACAATTCCTGGTAAGTTTTTAGTCTGGTGGTAAAATATTTTATGTAATGGAAAACGATTTCAATATTTCAAGGCTAATATCTGGAGAATAGATACACGTCCGGTTTATTGAATTAGCTCTCAGAACCCGGCCGGGTTATCTAATCTTATTTTTAACGAAGATGGAAAAAATGTGGTAAGATCTAGTGCCACATGAGATAGTTTAAAAATTAATGCTGTTGAGCATTCGTTATACGTTTCAATTTAAAAAAAAAATTTAAAGGTCGAGCTAATATTTATGTTCCCAATTGTATGCGTTACGAAATCTGAACAATTTCAGTAGCGTTCGCTGATTGAAAATTCATACTGCATAGAGATGTCTGATGGGAACTTCTTTAAATAATTGTTGTATCTTTTCACATGTACGTAAACTGGAATATTGCGTTGATGTCTCTTTCCTCATTTTCATATGTTCCAAGGATGAAATATCATAAAAAATTACTAGATGAAAATTGTGGTTTTCGAGATTTCATAATTGCTTCCGTGGTTATAGATTTCACATTGTCGACACATCAATGACTTAAAAGATTGCGACGCACAGCGTACTTTTATTTACACCTGATGTCAGATCTGAATCTGGCGAATGTCATGCAGAAGTCAAATTCAAGATAGCGCCTGATGTCACGCGTCATGGGAATATTGAACGATCTCAAGGTAACATTATCTTATCTTTAACGGGGATTTGAAAAATGTGAAAAGCTCTAATTCCACCTAAGAGAATCCGAAAATCGATGTTGTTGAAAAATCGGTATTTGATTTCATACATGAAAGAAACGAGAAGATTGAGCAAATATGTTCCATATTGTCCATATAAAATCGAAATTAGAGCAACGCGCACTGAATTGTAATTTTGATTCGAGAAATCCACCATATGTTTTATTGATTATAAAATTCATGTGGCTCATCAAGTAGTCAAGTAATCAATTGGTTCTATCTTTATTCCCCTCATTCACATATATTACAAGAATGAAATATTGTGACGTTGAGAAATTGGGATATTACTTGCAACACAGATTAACTGAAAGATTTCGTTGAATAGCATATTTTTACTTTCATATGGCACAATACTTGGATCTGGAAACGTTGCACAAATTAAAAACGTTGATGCATCAAATTCTGCAAATGCTTCTTAAATTATAAGTTACATATCGCCCATTCAGAAGAAAAATTTGAGATAAGGATGGTCTTCGTAAGCAATAAGCATATCAATCAATGTTGAGGTGCTGTTATCTCACTTTCTATCAAAACCTATGAAATGTGAAAAAACTGATCACCAACTCAGAATATTTGAAATCATTGGGCTTATGGGCTTTCATTCATTCCCATATGTTTAGAAAACAAACCTCAAAATTCATATTGTGTGTGGAAGATTGCTTCACAGGACATATTTTCATTTCCATGTGTTAGAAGATTTGAATATTTGTCAACGTGGCACTGATTAGGAATGTTGATCCGCAAATTCCATGAAGTGTCTATTCAATAATAATTTATGTATTGTTCAACCCATGGTCAAACCACAGATTAAGATGATTTTTATGTGTAATTTGCATGTCGTACAATCTCGACGTGCAATTTTCTCATTTCCGATTTTGATTTACAAATTTTTAAGGAATTTATTTAGACCTCGAAACATTTTGTAATTAATATTATTAAAAAACTGTGACAAATTTTTCAGCATAAAAAGGAAGAAAATGAACACTGCGCCTATAAAATTTCTTCTCCATATGTCACAGTAGTCAACGTGGCACCATCTCGGAATTTCGGATTGAACAATTTCATATTGTACATTTGGATGTACCCTATTTCGAGAATATGGGAAATGGATAGATAGTACGAATATGTATCGTAGTATGTATATGCTTATTCAGAAGGTACACTTACCTCCAAAATTACTTAATGCCACACAGGCGAAAAATATGATGGCGATCTACATTGTTTTTCGATACCAAGAGAGAAAATTATGAAAACCTCCAGACGAATTACTGTCAAATTTTTGCGGAGGACGCCTGCTTATATAGATAATATATCTTACGATCAAGAAAAGCGGCGATTACTCTTGACTTACAAATTAACCATGTCTCCTCGGTTTATTGCTCAGAAAATCTTCCAGAATATTTGAGTCGGTGACATTCTACTTTCATTGGGACTAATCCAAAACTAATTTCTCCTTTGACAATCAATCAATACGATTGTAATAAAAACTATCCCATCGTTCGTACTGATTAAAATTATTTGAAACCAATGAGAACACTTTGATGATAGTGAATAATGTGATTTTAAACATGAATATAAATTTCTTCTAGTTGAAAACTAATTCTTCCTCACTAAATATTCATCTTTAGTAGTTCAATATTCATCAGTGTAGTCGAAAATTCTCCTCTCCAGATGAAAATGGAAATATAAATAATTATTTATCTAATAATCCATAGGTTCATAATTCGTTTGAGCTTATTTGCGGCGGAAATTTCGATTTTGGGTTCGACATAAACTTCTGCTTCAAAAATTAATCTTTGCAGTTTGAAAGTTTAATTGCTTCATAGAGAATTCCCTTCAAGTAGAAAATCCTAAAGATCTCACCGATTTTCTCCTTGTTTTGACTCTTCTGTTCAAAATGTTTTACCTGGTTCAATTTGATTACTATTTATTTTATAATGGAAATGTTTTTCGTTCGAATATCAATTGTTACATTATTAGATGAGACCTAATATTTTTCCCTCTCGATTTTAGTCTTGAATTAAGGAATCAATTATCTATTCATTTTGGAGTTTATTATACATTATCAATTATCTTTTGTTGGAGTTGTATCTTTTTTCAGCAAGAATGTATTCTTACTTTTGGACGACTCAAGAAATCCATCGGAATATTGTCTCCTCCTCCAAAAGTGAATTGTTTATCTGTAAATAAATCTCTTTTGTTTAACGGTTCCAGCATCCAGTATTCTAGTTGAGGGAGAGCAATTCTGTTGAAGATTTTTGTCCAGTAGTAAATGAACTTATTTTTCAAATATTTGGCTTAGCATCTTAGAACTGCTTCTGTGTTTTTTACTATTCGCATTTTCGTTGGTCTTCCTATTTGATATAAGGAGAGAGTATTAAGAAATAGTTTGAAAATTTTGGGTATAGGTAAACTAAAAGCATCATTTGATCTTGCTGGCAAAAATTACTTATAGTCGATTCTTCCCATAATTTTTCATCGACTATACTAGTAACGTAGAATAAATATTCAATGATATGGCACGCATCTAATTTATATCCATACTACATAGGAAACTAGTTGTAGAAAAGCGTTGACACAAAGATTTTCCAAACAATTTAAAAATCTTGATTGCTGTTTCCACAAAAGGAGACGATTTTGAACTAAGCATCTATGCACGTGCTTGATTGTGCAGGTCAATCTGAATTGAAGTTTTTCTTTCAATTTATATTTCTATTTGTCAGCACTGTGTCTGATTTAAATTTTTCCAAACATGAAATTAGGAAAATAACGTTCTCTCTTCCCTTAACTTATTCGATCAGTATCGCTGATACCTCTGTTATTCATGTAGCGCAGAATTTTGCTTTATAGCGAATACTAGCGCATTTGAAGCTCTTTAATCTCAATAAATCCAATTTGTTAAAAAGAAGATGCTAACACGTCTCTAGCATATTTTTTCTTCCCTCACCTGGTCCTTATAGTTTTAGTTACGGTCCAAGGAACATAACTCTCAGAGCTTTGTAACGTGAACGTCGTTTCTGAGAGTGCTTACGAGCACATGGGCGGCATAATTTAGTTAGTTCAAAAATTCCCAAAATTTTGATCAAAAAGTTATGGACCTGACCTTCGTGAATTAATTTTTGGGTTTAGTATTCATTCCTCTACCTAAAATTCCAATATTCCATTCGCAGTGTGAAATTGATTCTTATGGTTACATGCATATTGGTAGGATCTTGAAAAATTTTCTGAAGGGCTAGTAACTTCTCTTCCAAGATATTCAAAATGCGCTGAAAACACGTATCGAAACATGTCGTTTACATAACAGATTTAATGTTTTCACGATGACCCATTGTAAAAATGGAGTTCTTTCGGGTTTCGATCGTGTACAAAACTACAAATTTTGTCGGCGTTTTGCGAACGTTGCAGCTCGCATCTCCAGGATTGACCTAAAACTGAGGATTCAGGTTCTGATGCAGGCAGTTGAAATATGGTTTGGATGTTGTGTTTGTTGAGGATTCGTCACATTTTTTCTGTCAAACCTTGGATGAAGGGTAGGATGATGGTCGCTTTTTGATCTCTTTCTTTAGTTTATGGACAATGGATACCATAGACAATGGATACCATACCAATCCGATTTGGCTTTCCGTCCTTCCGGGTATTTAAGAAAGAATTGACTGGCCAATCAAGTTCAACCAATCCTCACAGCAGGATCTTTGACCAATCACAGGCATCGTTGATAGCATACATAATGCAGCATCATAACCTGAAACCTCAGTTTTAGGCCAGTCCTGAAGATGCGAGCTGCTTCATGTCGTTTACATGTCGTGAAGCTCATAACTTTCTCACACTGTTAGTATAGTCTCGAAAAGTATAACGTCTGGTATACACAGTTAAATGACACCTTAAAAATAACCTGCCCTCTATGTCGAGGTCGAACTACTTTTTCTATCGGGATTTGCATGGGACATTTTCCAAGTTTTCAAATACATTTTCTCCTTTATTAGAGTCTCAGCCTTGTTGTACCACGGAGCGCCAAGAGATTTAAAATACCAGTACGAGTGTAGGATTTGAAAGAAGATTAGGAAAGATTAGAACTTTATCGCTGGCTGTTCATTCAAATATCATACTCGTCCTGCAATACAGCTCTGATACAAATCGCTTATTAATCTTTATAGCAATCATCACAGGAAATGATTTTGCAAAAGCATTATAATAATCTACTCGGATATACCCTTTATCCTGCGTCTATTTCCCTTCGGCAGTGAGTAAACCTTAAGATACACGAAATTATGAAATTGCTTCATCATGTTATTAAAAGAACTCCTGTTTTATCCATGATCATCTGTGAAGGCAACTCTACGCACCTACACTGTCTCTAGATCCACACCTTTTATGCCAAGAAGAGCTGTTCTTAGTAATTTGTACATGCATATATTAAACATGTACGAGGATGTAACGCATCGTTGCCTCATGCCTAGGCTTGTAGATTGGGGTTAGGTTGTAGAGCAGCTGGGAGCTGTACCTCGCCCTTTGTGTTGTTTCTTGGATCCACCTTATAATAATTTTTTTTTTTAATTTTGTTTCTTGGTTGGCAACTTAATAAAGATTTATTATTAGTATTATCATCATTGTTATTATGATTATTATTATTATTATTATTATTATTATTATTATTATTTCGGCACAATATCAAGTTATTGGTGTGATATAAAGTTGGTCTCATAATCATGTTGTCATTACACAGCAGCAGAGTTTGTTGGAGGCAACTTAGGTCACCTCTGGATACTTTTTAGAGCTACCAACTGTTACTCCACAAGGTTTAAGTCGCAAACTTCCTAATGGTCGAGGAAATTCCTAACAACGCTGCCAGTACCTTACTGACTCCTAGAAGTTCGAGATGTTCAGTGCATCTTGCGTGTAAATTGCCTGTAGCCGATATCACGATAGGATGGATGAATGCATGTTTCACATTGCTCCATATCGTCTTTTCTTTATGCCTCAGCTCACAATACTTATGGATCTTGGTCCTATAGGATGCCTGCTAATTGCGGTTCAATGGACAAGCAATGTCGATGATAGAATTTTTACCGATACCTTTTTCATTAATCAAGATGTCTGGTCGATTGGTTCGGATATAGTGATCCGTCTCGATAGCAACATCCCAATACAAAATGTGATTTTCGTTTTCCAAAACTCTCTCTTCTTGGGGAGGACTATTGTTTTCCCCATCAGACAGCTCTATTGAACAGCTTCTTCTCCCACGCGCACTACCAATGCCAGATATACTTCTTCTACAAAAGCGGTTGACTTCCTCCTTTGAGTGACATCTTTTACGAAGAGCGGAGTTTTTTTCTGGAGGACCACCGTCTATATTTTGCTGAATATTTTTCCCATTTTCCTTGAACGGCTGCTCCTTTCCCTTGAACGGCGGCTCTTTTCCCTTAAACGGCTGTTCCTTCCCCTAGAGAGGCTGCTTATCCCTCTCATAAGGCTGCTTCTCCTCCTCGAATGGATGCTTTTCCCCTTGAACGGCTGCCCCTATCCCTTTATTTTATTCCCCCCGAACGGCTGTTTCTTCCCCTCGAAAGCCGGCTTTTCCTCCGTGCAAGGCTCCTTTTCCCTCTCAGAAGGCTGCTTCTCCTCGAATTGCTGCTCCTTCCCCTTGAACAGCTGCTCCTTTCCCCTGAACGGCTGTTTCTTCCCCTCGAGAGGCTGCTTCTCCCTCTGATAAGGCTGCTTCTTCCTCTCGAAATGCTGCTTCTCCTCCTCAAATAGATGCTTTTCCCCCTAGAACTGTTGTTTCTCCCCCTTGAACGGCTTCTTCTTCTCTTCGAAGGACTTTCTTCCTCTTATGAACAGCTCCTTCTCCTGAAGTTTTTAGGATGAACATTTAGTTTCCCAGGGTCGCCATGATGCATCCTTTCCTTCGAACGGCTCCTTGATTTACCAGTGTGGCCGCTGATTGGTTTACGAAAGCAGCTGACCTCCATTGATTGGCTACTTTTCTGACGGATAATGTTGATTTCCCGGGGACTACAGTCTGGAATTCGCTGATTCTTCTTCCCAAGGGAGTGCCTGACCTCATCCCTTGAACGGCTGCTCCTTTGCCTCGAAAGACTCCTTCTTCCCCTCGAAAGACTCCTTCTCCCTCTCGAACGACTCCTTCTACCCTTCGAACAACTTTTTCACCTGCTGTCACCAGGAAGGCTGTTTTTTTGGACGATGATTTTGTCCAGAAGAGATACTGACCTAGACTGCAATTGAATTGATACCATTCAAATATAAGAGAAAAAAATTTTAAAAATTTAATTCAATTAAAACAGTGACAATCTAGCGAAGAATGACGAAATTGACATGGCTTTTCGAATAGGCATAGTCCCTTGTCACATTGAAAATTTGGAATATTAAATAAAAAACAATTTTAAATCTTCAGGTATTTTGAAAACGGTGAGATAACTTAAACTTGAAGAACTCGCAGGTATATAATAGAATTTACCATTGGGATCATCTATACTGTTCTTTTATCTTCGAAGTGAACATATCCAGCCTCCCGTTTACTGTCTTTTCTCCTAGAATCACCTTCCCAAACTCCCAATGAGCTATTCTTCCCACATAAAATGTTCACATTCTCCGAGAGACTTCTTCTTCCAAGAGGAAGAATTCCGTTATTTTTACAGATTTTTGTTCCTCATTACCTGAGGTAATTGGAACTATCTTGATGAAACTTGGCATCGATTCCAGCGTCGCGTTTCGAAGTTCTTTGAAAGGTTCCCTAACCTTTCTAGGGCCTGGAACTTTTGCGGAACCTCAAAATCACAAGAAGATAAAATTGATCTTCGTTACTGAAATTGCAGATTAACAAATATAATGCCAAAAAAGAAGTCACCGTTAGGATCATCTGGATTGTTCTTCTCATTTTTATCATAAACCTGACCAGCCTTCGGCACACTGGTCTTCTTACTAGGATCAGTGTCCCGAACTTCCGAAAAGTTCTTCATTAATTTTTTAGGAATTTTGTCTAGGCCAATTTGAAATTTAATTCAATTTCTCGTGATAGTCGTTGAGAACAGTAATAAATATATTGTTTACAAGAAAATCTGGTAAATAAAAAATTATTTGTCCAAAGAAATTTTCTTACTTGAGAATTGCGAAATATGAACATTGTAATTAAATTGCATTTTTTTAAGTTCATATTATTCTTGTAACGGAGAGAAGAAACTCGTGCAATGCGTTTTTAAAGGTGTTCAAAATGATTTAAAATCTACGAATATATCATTAGAATCTTTCAAATCTTCAAATTTTCTCTAATTGATTTTTTCCCATCAAAACAACCTTGGAGTGTTTGAAAATATCTTGAACATTTCGAATCCATGTTATATTTTGAAATCCTTTAATATTTTTTGATGCACTTCGAAATTTGTTGGAATCTTTGATAGTACCCTGAAATATGTTGAATAAATAGGAAAATGTTGAAAAGTTCTCTCGAAATTTCTTCCAATTATCGAAATGTATTTGAAATTCTTTGAAATATTTCCTAATCTTTGGAATCTCTTAATTCATAGCAATCGATCAAAACTTTCTCTAAAGTTTCTTCACTTTATTAAAATCTAGAAGAATTTCTCTAAGTTTTTCTGAATCATTCGAAATCTCTTTAACGTATAAAGAACCTTTAGCAGATTCTTTTAAAATTCCTCAAAAATCATTGAAATCTAGTCGCAATGCCTTAGAATATTTTCGAATGCCCTAAAATTTCATAAATCCGTAGGTTTTTCTTAGAATTTTATCAAGCTTTTCGAAATTATCACGAATATTTAAATAAATCGTTAAATCTCTTGATTGCTTGACAATCCTTCGAAATAATGCGAGAATTTTCCAAATGGACGTGAGCTGTAAAAAAATGTCGATGAGGTAAGAATCACGTGAGAACAACATGGCCTTCAATACAAGTTCAATAATTTCCTAACCAATCTGTTCAATGTATTTAATATTATTGAGGCGATGAAGCAGGTTCGCAGTTCATAATCATTGTAGGATAAAACATTCATCAAAGTATAAATAAAATTACCTTTTGCGAAGTCATTGCTGGGCGGAGCGGAAATCTTATCTGAGAGAAAATAATACATTCTTTCAAAAGACAAGTATGATTTAAGAGGTAACGTGAAGAGTTTGAGTCACAAGAGTTAATTATAATAATAAGACATGAATCCAAAACCAGGAACCAATAATTTAAAAAAATTTTGCATTAAAAATTTAGTTTCCAAGAAACGCACTATAATTCTTCAAATATAATGTAAGTGCTATACTTTGAGCTGAAAAAATATTTGTAGTATGTTTAAAAATATTTATTCACTCGCACTAGGAACCATAAGGGGCATAAGGGGATTGTACGCTTCGTCTGAAGTTGAAGATTTTCCACTTTTTAATTTAGCCTCCAAAGCGCTGTTGTAGGTATCTGTTTGAGTGAAAAGAGAAATGCCTCATTAGAGAGATTACCAGTGAACGATTTTATTTATCAACGAATATGAATCGCAATTCCTTTTTTCGTTCAAAATTAAAGTCCATTGATTCAATTGGACATTTGCACATGCAGATATAAATTAAACATACCATAGCTCATTTTCGAAATCCTCTGGATTTTGTGATTTGACCTGTCAGCCTGAGGCGATTTCGCATTCTTCGCAGCATGGGACGCGTCTATGCGATTCTTAGGATGATACACTTCACAAGTATCCCATTTGATCCACTATTGGGGGGCAACAGAGGACACACCTTTGGAAATCAAGGCGTGCCATTTACCGGAATGAGCGTGCTTCTCTTTTTTCACTATTTTTCACTATTTCACACTGTGGAACAGTTTTTCACTATTGCACTACTCAAATTCAAGAGACTGAAAGAACTCAATGATTGTATAAGATGGCGTCCGTCGTTACTCCTTCGATTCTTTAGTTCCAGTTCATCGTCTTCATATGACTTCAGGTCCCTGCAAACATCAGGCGTTCGCCTTATTTTAAACCATTTGTTTATTTGACTGATGAGATTGCTCTTTCCTTTGGAAAAACAGAGTCCTCCAACGCAAAATTCGTGTTGAATTCCTATATATATTTATATGGGTAAGAGCACGGAAAGGAATTTGGTGCAAAAGCGGCACTTATAGGTAACTTCGTTGTGCCAAACTGTAGTACTGCAATTCGCCTTCTGTTCTTGACAATTGCTGTCCCTGTCAACGAACGCTGCGTTCAGGGTGTGGGGCAACTTGCATCTTAGGAACGGATAAACTAACCTTATGGGACAGACACGTTCCCAAAATTGGCGTTGCTGCTGCTTTCATGTCTTGGTTGCGCTGTCCTACTACTATGAATGCAGCAGCTGCCAAAAATTTCTTTCCGTGAGAATGAAATTTTTTGCGTCAAAGAAATTATTGCGTGCACAAACTAGACTTCACGTGAATTCACGCTTTGACAACTCAGCATTACCATGACAACAACGGACAACTTAGCAATGCTGTATCACGTGAAGTTGTGAATTTCAGTGAGCTTGTGCCAAAGCCGTTTTAGATAGTGTGTGTTTTGATTTGAAAGAGAAAATCATTATTTATTATATATATTTAATAAAGATATAATTTATTGAGTACGCTCATACTCAAGTATGTGTCCTAAAGGACTCTGAACTCGACAAAGAAATAAAATCCAAATTGATGACAACCAATCCTATTTCTCCAAGACTTTACGGACTCCCAAAAATCCACAAAAACGTTCCACTCAGACCGATTGTAAACGCAATAAACTCACCAACTTATAACCTGGCACGCTTCCTAACCAAACAACTGAATCCTCTCACAGGAAATTCTATCACTCACGTTCAAAATTCTTTTGACTTCATCAAAAAGATACAACGGGTTCACATTCAACCT
>WSXT02046126.1:0-13142 GCA_011762715.2 Neuroterus valhalla | reverse complement strand
CTTCTGTGCCCATTCGAACAATTTGTGCGTTGAAACAATCGTTTTATCTTGCAAGCTGGCACGGTATGCATTTCTCTCTACACACCCACCTATGCCATCGCATGCACCTTTACCGTGCGCTATTGCAAAGAAATGCCATTCTGCTTTGATACCAAAATCTCTCTTGTGATACAGCTGCATCGTGATTATCATGCTCTGACAAAACAACGGAATTAGGATTTTGCACAGTGTCATTGCTCTTGTAGTGAATTACGTATACATGCAATGATGCTTGATCTTTATTCCAATGAGCGAATTGTATCGCATCCTATACGTGAAAAGAGTGGTTCTCAGAAAAGTCCAAGGTCACCACAAATTCTCGAGGTGCAAGTGAATTTTTTACTTCATCTAAATATTTTCTTCGGGATTCGACCATAAAATCATGCTTCAAAATGTCTGGTAATGTTTCTTTCAAGTTTTCCAAAAAAGTATCAACACTTTCAGTTACACGAAGCAATTGACACCTATAAATAAAACATTCGTATATTTGATAAAAGTAAAAAAAGACCATTGGAAAATTGCTTATGTATAGATTCAAATGTAATACCACAAATTGTTCGAATGAGCACATAAGTTTTTCAAGAAAATTGAATTTGATTTTTGTATGTCAGTTGAATATCAAGAAAACCAATAAGTATCCAATAGACCGTAATTCATTTTATACAGTTTCATTTGTTGGCTTTAAAAGCTGTGGAGGGAGAAGTGTGTCTGGAAGTTCCGCGACAGGGGCTGCGCTGCGTGGAGTACGTGCGTCGCGGCCACCGCTTAGCACATTGAAATATTTATATCTTTTTTCCTAAGTGAGTGCACCAAAATTTTATTGCGCAGTCGTCTAGCCAACAGTTCAAGGAATATTAGGAAAAATCGAAATCGACCGGTCACTTTTAGGTGGCTCACTTGAGAAATTTTGACTCGCGAACAATAAAAATGCGAACAGAATCATGGACTCAGCTGCATACATTTGCAGATTATTATATCCTATTATCATCCCTCGCATTATCATTGTACTGTTATACTCAATTTCCTTCAGTTAAAGCTAACTCGTTCAGTCCTAGTCCCGTTGTACTGCAAGAGGTAAAGAGATTTTTATCATGGATTTGGGTACCAATAAACGAATATTTTCGTTACATCTGAATTCAGAAGACTGGATATAATGAGCAGAGAAAAGGTTTGTTGGCCCCTCTAATCGGTGAATGTGTGTGGTGCAATTTTCCTTTTAGTTTTTGTCTGTTTATTAGAACGTGGGTAGAAACAGTACGTGCGTGAACATAAAGGACGTTAGTTTGGAGGACATTGCTATGAGCAAGGGGAATGGGGAAACCAGTGGCGTGGAAACTTGCGAGCACATATAAATCATGAAAGAAGGCTACCTTCATAACTAGCAGAACGTTCCATTAGCCGCAGCGTACAATGTTCATCCGATTAAGCTCGAGCATTCTGTCTTTCTCCTTCCACCTCTTTCATTCTCCCTTTTTCCTTTATCATATATTTTACTCACCTTCTCACTCTCCGACAAGCATGTCGCATTTTAGAACGATATTATGACCTTTATACTTAGGTCTGGGGTTATATCATGTAACATTTACAAAATAAGAGAAATATTGATTAGAAACAGGTCCTTCCTTTATCTGGTACTTACAGTATTTTCAGAAAAACACACTGTTTCTCATTAGGTATAAAGGACTATAACGATACAATTGAAATGGAATCGCTCTGCTCTCTTCATTATGAAAAGATCTCTCCAAATCGCCATTATTGTTCCGAAAATTTACCTCTACCCCTTAACCCTCTGAACCCTCATCATTCGGATCATGCAACCCTTCTCATTACCCCTGCCTTCAGGTCCTGTAACCCTCCTTACAAACACTAGTGAATGACCTCTGCAAACCTTCTTACAACATCAGGCCTTGCATTCATGCGATTCTCCTTGAAACCCCTACCCTTTACTCCCGTAACCCTTTCCGAAACCCCTAGCGGTAACCTCTGCAAGCAGTCTTAAAATCTCTGGATTTCAGCTCACGCAATCTTCTGAAACACCTCCACCCTTGTGTCCTGTAAATCTTCGTAAAATCTAAAGCAATCAACTCACGCGAGCCTTCTTGCAACTTCTAGATTGCAGCTTATGCAACTCTTCTTTTTATCTGTGTACTCAACTTCTGTTACCCTCCTGCTCTCAAGTCCTGTAACACCTAATAAAATCACTAGCTAGCAGCCTCTGCAGTCCTCCTCCTAATCTCTGTAATTCAGCTCATGCGACTTTCCTCATTACCTCTTCACTTGAATCCTGTATCTTTTCCTTTAACCTCTAACCCCTGCCTTTAACTCCTGGAATCTTCTCTAAAACCCCTGGTGGTTATCCCTGCAAGCCTATATACAAGCTTCAGATGTCAGCTTATGCGATCTTATTTATTACCCCTGTTCATAACTTCTGTCACCTTTTTAACATTTTTCAGCGAAAACTCCTGCAAGCCATCCTGCAGCTTCCGACATTGTTCTGATTCAAGCCTCCTCATCACCCCTTCCCTCATCTGCTGTAACAGATATAATTTTCTACAACTACTAGCTATCAACCCGCAACTCTAGACTCTAGCTTATTCCACCCTCCTTTAACACCCTGCCTTTCTACTTTCTGCAACCTCGTAACAGCCCCCTGAGGTATAATTCCAATCGTAAACTCCTGTGATCCTTCATACAAGCACTGGCGATTAATATCTGTGAGCCACCTTTGAACCTCTAGTCCTAAGCTGACGTGACCTTTCTTATCAGCCCTGCCCTTAATCCACGTAACAATTCTGACAACGCCCATTCATTAGTACTACCACCCTCCTTCTTACATGTACTCCTTGACTCCTTGGACCCTCCTCAAAACTTTCTTGACTCCTGAAACTCTCTTGAAAACCTCTAGCTCCTGATTCCTCGAAGCCTCTTTACAACATTTGGCAAACTTTTCCCTACTCCCCTCTCCTCCATCGCCTTCTTTAACCTTCCCCGATCCACCAATGGGAAAGCACCGGTCAGATCTACGGAAAACGCGTACAATTTCTACCCCTTCTTTGCTGTTTCTCCATCTACTACGTGCTGCAAGATATATGTAAATATTGTCTACGGTGCTCCCACCAGCTCTGAATCTCTGCTGACTCTCCGGCAATATGCCTTACCTCTGACCCTGCCTTTTCTCTTGTTCTTCCCCTTCCTTATCTATCTTCCGTTCGTATAAGCCCTGAAATGAGTCCTTTAACAACTCCTTCCATTCTTCACTTCCGATCTCCTCACTTATCCCCTCTCTGCGCTTTCTGAAACTATTCATTATCTTCCACATGTCCCCCTTGGTCGTAAGACTCCTCAACTCCTCTTCCAGCTCATTCTCTCTCCATTGCTTTTTCCTTTTACACAGCAACATAAAATCCTTTCTGATCTGTATGTACTCCTCTCTCTTCGCGGTTCCATCATTCCACTTCTTGTACTTCCTTTCCACCCTTCTCTTAACCTTTTTACATTTCCTATCCCACCACGGTTTCACCATTCAATTCTTTTTCTTTCTATCTCTTTTTTTTTATTTGTTGACTGCTGAGAAAACGTACGATCTGTCCCATTCCTTGTAAGGGCTCACCGCAGATGCTCGTAATATTTTCTGTGAGGATCGTCGTTCGAACTATGAACTGTCCTGATTGTCGCTTTGCCGATTTAAAAATTAAGGAATACAATCTAACAAAATCGTCTCTATAATGGCATCGCATGTGTTATAACAGTACTTCACAGTTATCATAAGAAAGTAACTGAAATATGACTATGTGCTTGGATTTACTGTGCTGTATAGTAGCGAGACCTGGACATACTAAGAAAATGATAGAAGTAGAGTAAACGCGATGGGCATGTTATTCATGCGAAATATGTGCGGTAGAATACTGATGTACAAATTAGGTAATGGGTGCGTTCTCAAAGAATGTGGTGCATGGAGAAAACCAAACACTATTGATTCTTGCGTTTGACACGGCTCAGTCGTGTTTGGCGTAAAAAAAGCGTGGAGACGCTACTGCACGCTGCGTACACGCCATTTTTTAGTGTCCACGCACGATTAATTAGTGTTCACGCAGTGGCCAGTGATGTCCCACGCAATAAAGATAAAGCACGACTGAGTCATTCGTGCGCGTCACTGACCATAGTCTACGCACCAATGGTTAGTGCGTGCGCGGCACTCACCGATGTGCGGATCTTTCAAAGAATAGTGCCGACCCGCATGAAGTTTTTCGCCTTGAAGTCTCATGAGCATCGGCTGTCACATTGGCAATTTGCAAAACAATAAAGAATCACGCTGATGTTAATGAGATTTCCGGATGAAAAACTTCATGCGGGTCAGCGCGATTCTTTGAAAGATTCGCACATCGGTGAGTGCCGCACACACACTAACTATTGGTGCGTAGACTATGGCCAGTGATGCGCACGAACGACTCAGCCGTGTTTTTTCATCCTCCTTGCGTAAGACATCACTAGCCACTGCATAAACACTAATGAACTGTGCTCAAACTGCGTTCAGTGGTGTTTTGCAATTTTTTTCCGGCAAAAATCAACCATTGGTGTTTAGGTTTCTCCGTGTGTAGAAGGCTCATTTTTCCAGCAAGAGTGAAATAAAATCGCTGAGGTGGTTTGGTCATGATGAAAGGATGAATGGAGCACAGTTAACGAATCGAAAGCAGTAAGTTGAGGGGTTGCGTACAGAGAGGAAGACTAAAAACGGTATAGTAGGGATGTGCGAAAAAAATGCCAAAGAGAAAAGGAATAGCAGTTCATAAAAAAAATTAAAGGCTTGCAAAAAATATGTATTGATTCAAAGTTAGAAAACTTATATTCATACGAATGGAGATGTGTGGAAAACGACGATTTACAAGCAGAAGGGAGATGCCTTAAATTGAAGATTTCGGATACTCATAGACCTGAGTGGAGAGATTTTCTTGGTAGATTATCATGAATGCTTCACAAAACTCTTCGCCAGAGGTATGAAAACAAATATTTTCTTGGACCTTTCCTAATTTTTTTAACAATTATAACTATTTCTATAAATTTCTGAAAGGGGCCAGTGAACAATGTATGAACAATAATAACAATTTTTCTAAGGTTAATGAACGACCCCTGCATTATATTTAAAATGTTTTGCAGATAATATCAGAATGAAACTGATATTATTTCATCCAGCACAGAAGCATGTTTTGAAATCACACCCCTGAGGAAAACTTCGAGCAAACTATAAACCCAGAACAAAAACAACCCATGCGTATCCAAAGTAATTTGGTCCTTTATATAATTTTGCACATATCACAAAGTGCAAAGTAATTACTATTCACCTAGGGAGCATTAATTCTAAAGTGAGTCTACCTTCAAAATTAAAGCTCCCCAATCGGACTCAGAACCTGGACCGTAAAATTTTTAAATTTTTTCGCTGATGCCATCAATTTGAGCGGTTTATAGCTTTTTTATCTTTCAAACATTAGATCGGATCCCTGATTCCTGATAGCATCCTTAAGTTAATCACCGTTTTTTATTATGTGTGTTCTATCATGTATGTTCATTAATCATACCTTCTGTTTAATAGAATAAAAACACTTTCAATGATTTTAGGACAGGAATTCGTGATCATTGTCTTCGATGGTATTTTTTAAAGCTTGCCTTACTGATTGTGGGCATTTACGTGGAGCAAAAAACATGAAATAGAAAAAAGGAGGTCAAATATGAATTCCACTTCCCTTCAAATCCGTGATTTTTCCCTCTCCATACTTGAAAGAAAAATGAGCTACTTTGGAAACATATTTCCGGAACATTCATGTTTTCGATGGAAATATCGATTTCTCCAGCCCAAAGGTAGGTCATTTGAAATTTTTCCGATATATGGGTCCTGAAAGACCCTGGCTTTTGTTCGATTTCTCCTATTGCTTTAAAAAAGACCCAAAAGCAAATAAATACAGAAGTGAGTGTCAGACGTACCAACAAAAATTCGAAGTCTAAACTGTCCAACGCCCTGAAGACCTTATTTCGAAAACAGGGTTACTAGATGACCTAGAAGACCTGCAGAGAACTGTGGATTTTTGTTTTGAATCAAAAAAGCATGGTTTATCTAATTACGAAATCAGAGAATTTTATTCCACAGTATCTCTTTTACTCACATCTGCACATTTCCGAACAACAATCTAAGTTAGCAGTTCGAAGCTTAATTCCATAAACTTAAAATAACTTCTCTTACGATACCCCACGTGCTGAACAATTTGAGTTCGGGTCGGGACGGCAGTGAAATGTCACATCATGAAGGGGAGATTCAAAAACAAATTTAGGGCATGATTGTTAATTCGGACTGCAACAATTTTAACAGAATAAAGCGACTATGAGTTTTCAATTTCGAAGTGTGACAAGAAAAAGGGCAACACAATGCAAAATATTCAATTCCAATCAAGCGATTAGTCTTCAGAAATTCTAGCTGAACAAAATAATTGCAATCACACACATAATAATATTAGAATCTTAGCCATCTTAGAGACCGCGACGAAAAGAGAGCAAGTTTGGAACTTAACTTCCGCTCGACAGGTCGTTAACCTCCTTGAACTTAATGCGTTATTTCTAATTGAGCAAAACCTTGGTCTCTTCTAATTGGATGCTAAAGGAAGACTTGACAATGATTGGTGGACAGATTTTAAAAGCACTACGACAGTGATCCCAACTTTAGCATTTAACGTATTGCGCTTGCGCCAGGAAGCATATGAGGAACACGTTACGACAGACTGTTACCATGGCAATAATTGTCGCGCTGTGTCTCTCTCATGCATTCTAGTGCAAGCGCAGTATGTCTATGTACCAAAATTGGGATCACTGCACTACAATCACCAGAGAATTTTAATTGAAATACATAATGATGAGCCGCTTGCCTTTGCACATATCGGATTAAGATAGTTGTGCATACTCTACACGGAAAGAAATTTGGTACAATAGCGGCCTTATAGGCAGCTTCGTTGCGCCAAACTGTAGTACTTCAATACGCCTTCTGTTTATGACAAATTGTTCTCCCTGTCAGAGAACGCTACGTTCACAGTGTAGGCAACAGTCGTCTCAGAAACGGATAAACTAACCTTATGGGACAGACGCGTTTCGAAAATTGAAGTTGCTGCTGCTTTCATGCCTTGTTTGCGCTGGCCTACCACTATGAATTCAGCAGCTGTCAAAAATTTCTTTCCGTGTACGTATAATATGAATATCAAGATATAATCGGTAAGCTTTCAGCAATTAATAACAAAAATCTTGCTATACCAAGAATGTCGTCTAATACAGAGTACGGAACTGGACTATATAGCTTCCTTACAGGTAGTAGTTATCGATTACAAAATCTTCTAATATCCAGCATCCTTGTTGAGTTCTGCTCCAGGTCGGAGAGTCTCTAAGACATCGCAGATTTTATTGAGCGTATCGGACCCTCGAAATTCAAACATTGATTTAACTAGAGGGGTTGCGAATTGAAGGTCAGCAGCAATAAAAATGGCGGACGATGGTGCAACTATTGAAATCCTGTTTTTTCTAATTTGAAAATAGTACCTAGGATGAATGTGATAAAGTCTTCTGATTCCTAATGTGCAGAGTTTTCCATCGACAATGATGATTCCGTAGAGTATTGCATGTGTATTTTTTTCGACCATATTCTTGCTGCGCCAGCAGAGCCATCTCCAGTTGAACTCCAGGAAACATTCCTTGCCCGCGAAAATTTGAAACAGTTGTTCGAATCGTTTCCCTTCTCTTACAATATCATTCAATTGTTTTCATTTAATTAATAAAAATTTGTCAATAAAAGTAAGGAAAACAAATCTTCATAAGTTTAATATGAATATGTGAATAATATAGTAAGTGAAGGAACACATTCCGCAGAACTGTTACAAATCACATCTTTGACATAAACAGCAATGTCAGAAAAAGAAAAGGTTTGACAATTATGATAATTTAGAATATTATTTGATAGTATTCAATTTTATTGAAAAAGCTTTTACTAATCTTACGAATGTGGCACTAGTCCCAACTTTAAATCCGAAAAATTCGAAATAAAATAAGAAATTTAAACTATGTTTACATTATCAAAAGACAAATATTTAACTGGAGCACTTCAATTTTCATGTATGGACATGAATGTTTGAACAAGAAGATCAATTTTCAGATAGAAAGTATAATTTTCTGTGAAAAAGTACAAAATTTCAGGAAAATTGTAGAATTTCGCACTCAAAAAATAATTATCTTTAACCAAAAATGGAACAGTAACATTTTCAGTTCAAAAAACCAATTTCAAACCTAGCATAAGAATTTCATACCACAAGAAACATAAAGGACCAAATGAAATTGTAAATGTTTCACTGAAGTAGTTGAATTTTAAACCAGGAAGACGAATTTTCAACAAAAATAATGAACCATCAACTAGAATAGTTTAATTCTTGACGAAAAATCCTTTTTCGAATGATTATTTTCAAATAAAAATGGAATAGTGACATTTTCGGCTCGAATATTAATTTTAAATCAAACGTTATAGATTTCAAATAGATGAATGTTAAATTAAAATGGAAAATGTTTAACTGTATACCTTGGATTGTTGAACGCAGATAACTCTTACAAAGAACATTAACTTTCGAAGGAAAAGATAATTTTTTACCAATTTTCGTTTTTCCTACAAAATATGTAAAGTTTTAACAAATCACTTAAATTTTCAATTCGAAAAGACACATTTTTACAGAATTGTCAAATTCTGAACAAGGAGAGATCAGTTTCCCACTAAAAATGAAACAGTTGTACTTTTAGTTGATGAAATTGATTTAATTTTCAAATTCAGAAATTAGTGTTTAACTAAATACTTGCATTCTCACCAAAAAGTGAATTACTGATTTTACACAAAGTAGTAAGAATTTCAACCAGAGGTGGATTTCGGATCGAAATAATGCAACTTTCACAATAAAATTTTGTTTTCAACAAACAAATTCAAATTTAAAACAATTGCTTGATTTTGAAACTAAATAAGAATGAATTCGCAATGAACAATGTAAACGAGTTTTCTATCATAATTCAAAAATGTTTTTCCTTCTAAATACTACTTCTACTCTGAAGACTGCCTGAAGTACTTTCTTCATTTCAAATAAGGAAGAAGGGATTTTAAAATCGTGACGAATTTTGAATTGGAGGAAAGATTTTCAAATTCCTCTCTTCTGAATCTGAATTATAAATAGTTTGAAAAGTTGCCATTCCATGGAATATTAATTTATTCCACATTCTGAGGAAATCTCAGAGTCCGAACCTAAATCACATTCTGTGATCGAAGTTTCCTCCTCATCCTCTAAAGCTTTATCTCATATGCTTCATCCAATTCCACGTTAATCTTTAGTATTGTACAATCTCATTTACTATCTAAATTATCTTTGTCTTGCTTACGTTTACTATTAAATCTTTCCCCGCTACGTACTCTTCCAACACTCGCAACATCAAATTCAACCCTCTTTCGTCCTCTGCCAGTAGTACAACATCATCCGCATATGCTAAAGAGTGAAGCTTACTGCTTCCTAAGATCGTACATCCTTTCTCGTTGTTCATTAGCTTTTCCTCTAAGTCTGCTAGCATCATACTGAACAGTAGCGAACTCAATGAGCAACCTTGCCTGAGTCTTCTCTGTGTCCGAAATTCCTCTCCTTTCTCTTTTCCTATTTTCACTCTGAATCTTGTCTTCAGAAAAATCCTCCTTTTTTGGCCACCTTCACGGGATTTGGCCCCACTGTGGGGCGGTAGCAACCAATTAGAAGTCACCTCTAGAAACACCCATGCGGAGGGTGACAGTGGTGTGAATTTCTCCTGGGTTCAGCTAAACGAATTTTTACGTTGCGTAGTGGTTCAGCTAAACGGGAGTCTTCTGTACTCTTCTTTGATTCAAGAGGATGTCCGAATCTTTTTCGTCCTCCATCAGGCCTTTTTTCCAGTCATCCTATGTCAAACACTTTTCCTTGATCCCAACTTTTTTCCTTGCCTTTCTTCCTCCTCCATCTCTTTTAGTTTTCTCTCAACCTCTCTCTTTTCCCTAATTCAATGACAGGGTAGCAACTCGGCCGGTAAACCGGGACGGACCGGGAAATGACCGGGAATTCAAATCAAAAACCCGGAAATTATTTGACTTAACCTAAACAATTCAAAATTTTACCGTAAAAATACAAAAAATGACCGATTTCTTTTTATGGAATGGAAAGAGATCATATCATTTGGTTTGAAGGATGTAACGTTTTTTCAGTCTGATTCTTCCAATTTTTGAATATACCTACGCTTAACGTAGAAAACAATGGTGTTGGTGTTCATGACATGCTTCAGACCAAATATTCATTAAAAAAAGGATTACTCCTTTCCTTTATTAGAAACGACGTTCCGAGAATCAAACGCTCTCCTCATCACGATACAAGCTTTTTGGTCAATATTTCAAAAAAGAAATTTCCAGATTAAAATTAGAGAACAAAAAGGTTAAAAAACCATCCTCTCTGTCAGTCTCTCACTAGCATCTGTAAAATTATCAATAAATATGTACTATTCATAAGAACAAGAATCTATAAAAGGCATACGCCTAAAGACAAAGTCAGGTTGGATAAGGAATGAAAGTAAAACGTTACCTGAATGTATTTTATGGTTGACGACACTTTTGAGTGTAAAAAACAAAAAATTTGTGAGAAATATAATAAAACCAAGTGAATTTTTAGATTATATTGTATCCGGTAATTGATACGGTGAAAAAAAAATATAAAAAATCAAATCAATTAAAATTGAAACTTTGATCGGAAACGAAACCAAAGTTTCGCTCAATTTCGGAGCATCAGCACTGAGTAGACTGAACTAGAGAGGAGAGGGCTAACATATATAACTAATGAGTTCAGTGTCGTAAGTATCGAATCGAGGATACATATACTGCTATGAGAAGACAATTGTCACATTCGTTCTTAATAAAGAACATTTCGGCTACTAATCTTTTAAGCCTATTTAGTTCATGATGCAAAACTTGAACATGTTCCCAATCAAACTGACGACCCATTTGAACTTGATGTTTTGCTATCACTTTATGGTTTTTTGGACTTTGTCTGAAACTATCTTGATGTTCCTTGGTCCTAGAAGAAAGCAATCTACCAGTTTGGCCAATGTAACATTTATCACAATTCAAACAATCAATCCTGTAAACCACATCAGTCAACTGAAACATGTCAAGTGCATCTTTTCCTAACTTTATAAATTTATCAAATTTAGAATCAACTCTAGAAACTGTTCTAATTTTGAAATCATTCAAAATTCTCTTAATCTGGAATGATAGTCTTCCGTGAAAAGGTATAGAAACCAAGGGTTTGATATTGATATTTTGTGTAACAATTGAGTTCGTATGTTTAATGGAATCTTCTTTAAGTTTTCTCAATTTATTATTTATGTGAAATTGTGTGAATGTTATCGGAAATTATTAAGAAACAAGGTCCTAACAATAAAGTCTATATAAGACTTATGGAAGGGTTCATGTGATATTTTGTACATTGTGTCAACCAGATTTTTAATAGTGTCTATTTTATGTTGAATTGGATGGTTAGAACAAAAATCAATGTATCTACCAGGATAAGTACCCTTCCTATACCAATCAGTACAAATAGTTCCATCATTGTTTTTTATGACTTTTACATTTAGAAAAGCAATACAATTATCTCTTCCAATCTCGGGTGTGGATGTGAGTCTTGGATGATATGAATTAAACTTTTTAAGGATATTAAGGATAATTGTATTGCTTTTCTAAATGTCAAAGTCATAAAACACAATGATGGAACTATTTGTACTGTTTGGTATAGGAAGGGTACTTATTCTGGTAGATGCATTAATTTTTGTTCTTACCATCCAATTCAACATAAAATAGCCACTATCAAAAATCTGGTTGACACAATGTATAAAATATCACATGAATCCTTCCATAAGTCAAATATAGACTTCATTGTTAGGACCTTGTTTCTTAATAATCATCCGATAAGATTCACACAATTTCACATAAATAATAAATTGAGAAAAATTAAAGAAGCTTCCATTAAATATACGAACTCAATTGATACACAAAATATCAATATCAAACCCTTGGTTTCTATACCTTTTCACGGAAGACTATCATTCCAGATCAAGAGAATTTTGAATGATTACAAAATTAGAACAATTTTTAGAGTTGATTCTTAATTTGATAAATTTTTAAAATTAGGTCCAAAAAACCATAAAGTGATATAAAAACATCAAGTTCAAACGGGTCATCAGTTTGATTGGGAACATGTTCAAGTTTTGCATCATGAACCAAATAGGTTTAAAAGATTAGTAGCCGAGATGTTCTTTATTAAGAACGAATGTGACAATTGTCTTAACATTATTACAGATTTGTCTTCTTATAGTCCATTGTATAATATCATTTTAGATCCAATAATCTGATTCTCAATGTTTGGCTCATATTCTTAACATAAGAATATAGGGAACACAGAAAATAAGCGTAGATTTTAGATCAATTTTATTAATGCATTATATGTATCCTTAATCCGATACTTACGGCATTGAACTCATGCCCTCTCCTCTTTAGTTCAGTCTACTCAGTGCTCATTAGGGTGGTCCAAAAAAACATTACAAAAAATTTTTTTCGACTTTTTATGCAAAACGCCCGGAAATTTGTTCGAATCCACAAAAAAATAAATGCATATTTTTTGTTTTGAAAAAAAAAGAATATTTAGAGGTGCCGCAAGCCCCGTGAAGTTTAACACGTATTTCCCACAAGAAAAGGATACGTTTTTGTAAATTTTATTCAGAAATCTCAATATTGGATGAATCGAGTTCGAAATTCCCCATTTCTCTTCACGATTGGTCACAAAATGCGAATAAAACATTACTTTTTGAATATCACCCCCATAAGTCTGTTTTATAGGGTCCCGAAAAATCCCATAAGTAAAAAAATGGGTTTTTCGAGTTTTTGGCTCTAATTATGATTATTTTGCAGTTTTTTTAACGCAGATTGTTTCAAATGAATGAAATACTACTTTATACTGATAATTAGATGTTTATTCAAATTGTTT
>WSXT02046115.1:0-13142 GCA_011762715.2 Neuroterus valhalla | reverse complement strand
ACATTTGCCCTCCTTACTCTTTCTTTTATATGACCATTCACTTCCCCATTCCTTCTGAATAGGAAACCCAGATACACCGTAAATATGCCGTGGCACTTGCCGGATCGATGTAGGAAGCAGTCATACTTGGGTCGCTGTGTGTCCTCAAGATACACGACGGTTTCGTCGACATAAACGGGATGGTCGAAACGGAAATTTGAACACTGGTCCGTCACAACACTCTTTGAATTTTGACCATTTTTTTACTTTGATTTTAATAATATTCAAATTCTAGCAAGAGAGAATAACACTTGTAAACGGCGATTTTTGGAATCAATTTTTATTGATAAATTTATCAAGACTTCTATAAATCTTCAGAATGAGACAATGAATAGAAATCAGACTGATCAATGCATCATGCATTGAAGTATTGATTGTTTACGTTCTCCACTTACAAACTTTAAATTTAATGAGCTATGGCGCGGTTTTCCTCACTCAACATTCAATGAAAACTGGATTTGTTTATTGCCGACCATGTAGCATCGTCCTTAATGTAGATTAGAAATTTTATCTTGTGTTTGTCCGTTGACAGATTACACTGACAAGTATTGTTTGTTTTTAGACCGAAAATGTAATTTCTTAAGAAAGTGAAGCCTCTTTAGCTTTTTGAGGTTTCAACTATGGAAAAGAAAAGTTTTTTTGATCAAATTTGACTGAGCATCATTCGGAAATGAATTTTATGTTTGACATTTATAAGTTTTCCCCAATGTTTCTTTGCGTTCTACAAACAGGTAATGACGAAAATCGTGAATTTTAGGTTAAAGACTTTCATTTGACGAATGTGAAATATAAAACATATATACTTGTATTTTAGAGGCGGAATTTTTCCTGAAGAAGGCCCGCATTTTGTGCCAAAACGTCGGAAATTTTTATAAAAGAAAAACGATGTCTAACAGCAAAAGTCGTTTTTATTATTGTTTATATGAGACCGATAGACCGAAAGAAGAATTAATTCCTTGAATTAACTTCAAACACCCTTTCTGTGTATTCTTCATGCATATGATCACTCTTCTCACGGTCGGTATAGTTAACCGTGGTCCAAGTTGTGGCTAGTACTATTTTCCTGAATTACAGATGCTCCCAGGAGGACCCTGCGATGGTTTTGAACCAGTTTCATATATGTTAAACAGTTATCCAAATGCAAACTTTGTACGTGTACAGTTTTACAGGTTTCATTTTAAACCTGGGAAAAGAGGTTCAGAAGACATTATATAATAGACCTGCACGGCTGGCACTTTAACAACTGTGCACGTCTATAGAATATTCTCTATGGATTATGAATAACTTGAAGATTGATGCGAATCTTCATTGCCATTGCTATAAATGATATTTTTGGCAAAATTTCGAAACCTAGTTTTCTAAAAATCTGAATTTCCCTTGTCGTCTTTGGTCGAATGTTTGATATTGATCGATTCAGAGAAAAAGCATTAAAATTGCATAATTCAGGACTGTACACTGTCCAATGAAATCAATTCTCTATGTGAAATCTCCGTAATTGATCTATTGGAAATAAATCCTTCTAAAACACAGCATTCTTAACTGTGAAAATTCTACAAAACTTTGGCTTATTCGCGTAGACTCTAACATTAACCTCAAGTTTTTTCAATTGGAAGGACAGTTTCCCCACAACAAACATTACCTCCATAAGAGTAAACTTAACCAAAACATTGGGTATAATTAACATATCTACTATACTGCATCTTTTTCGGTTTCGTTCCATTTTTGCCCACTTAAATATCACTTTTGGCCAAATTTCAAGCCTGTTCTTTCTGCGCTAACTTGATCCTTCTTGATATGTGAATACAAGCAAAACACACGTGCCAGCGACAAACTTTGCAGCCATGTCTGCGTCGAACTATTCGAGAATTGAGAACAGGCCAGCCGATACATCTGTACTAACAGTCAGGGCCTTCTCCTGACAGAGAGCAATCATGTTCAAGAACTCGTACAGAGGGTCCAGAGACGGTGTGGCAGACGAGTGTACCGTGCGCTGATTGGCTCAGCCATTCCTGGTTCTCCCGTGCGATACTATATCTAAATATACCACGAATAATACATATAAAGTATTATATATAGATATACTACCTGGTTCGCCAACTGAACTAGCAATGACAGCATCCAGCTAGTCTTCCACACTGTCCCTGGATCCTCTGTAGGAACTCGTGTTGAGCGAGTAATAAACCTCCCTCCAACTTTGTCATCTGCGTTTTTTTTCCAAAACCTTACGTCACAAATAGGATGTGTCCAAATTTTCCTACTATTGTTTGTGAGAGCCAATAATAGCTCTCTCTTACTCCTATTGTATATTGTATTTCGTAGTTTGTCACTTCTACTCACGGTTCATTATCAAGCATTCATCAGCCTACAGCAATTTCATATACCGTGTAAAAACTATTTTATTCTTGTTATATCATAGAACGAATCTGATTCTATTGTAAGATACATATATTTCAATCTTCAATCTTCGAGCAAAAATAGCAAAAATCAAGCGTGAAACTCGAGTATTGTAATACGGATGCTCTCTTTAAAGTCCATAGAACTCTAGGTGGATTTTCATATTTTAGAACCTAAATATGAACAAATTGAACCATCTCTCTCGATGTACAGGTTCTAACATAATTTGTTATATTTATAAAATTCAATTTTTCTGAGAGCGTAGCGCAAGATTCGAAAAAGAGGCGTCCTGGGCGCGCTTTACTTGCTAGTTACGCGTGCACATTTGAGACAGAAGCAGATAAGGAAAATGATGTGAGCCTTTTTTAAGACAATAATGTAATCTTCGATTATTGTAATAATTTCAGGAGCAACAAATAAATTTTGAGTAATAAATGAAGCATTTCACGAATACAATTGAGTTGAGGAACACATTGGAAGACAAAATAGTTCTGAAAATAAGAACAACCCAAACTTCATCACCGTAAAACGCCTCCACCTTATTTAGTGAAAGGATTTAGGTCCAGATACGCTTAATTTACCCTCGTCACATTTTGTTGTCGCTAATCTCATTAAAGTTTCAATAACATTTGATGTTGGTGGACCTTTTTGATTTTGTGGAGGCATTTTGTGTATATTATAATGAAATAGTTCCGAACGGCAGGAACCCAGCACATCATTACCGTAAGGCGCCTCCACCTCGTTTTGTAGAAAGATTTACTGGCTTACTTCATCGTTATTGACAGCAACCTGAAAAATACCTAGCGTGACAAGTTAGTTAACTTTGAGAAACAAAATTTCAATCCATGCAAATTTTTCCGGCTGACTGGATGATATTACCGTACCTTCTTTCGTCTAGAATCATGTATACCATGATATGCCCTTGCAGTTCCAAGGTACGAAGTACACGAAAGGTGAGTTATAAACCTTGCCATTTGGCTCTGGCATTGATACAAATATGTTATCTAGAAATGGCATATTGCCTCGATAATTATCTTCTGCACTCCTATGATTACTCTCGTTCACATTGTACACTTCAAATAGGTCACCATAATCTTCTTTTCGATCTCCATAATTTATCTCAGCTTCCCAAGGATGGTGAATAGCAATATTATGACCAGCTTTTGGTTCGAGTAAGGTTAGATATGATTCATAATGCCTGTCTTCTGTTTGTATGAAATAGTGAATGTCCCTAGGACGCACTCTCTCATGCTGCATCCAGAGAGGTACTGTTGTATATGAGATTTTTTGGAGATTTCCCTTATAAGTAGTGCCATCCGTCATTGTTACTATGAGGGTTCGTGCAGGTGGTGAATGATGGTGATATCCACGTGCACCTGATTTTTAGGCAAAAAATGAAAATCTATTAGTTTTTTTTACACTATGAAGGCACCTTTTATTAACAACCTCACAAATTTTCGGTCATTTGTGAGCCCCTCCCCCTTCTTTGTCACATCGTCCTTGATAACGAACTCTATTTCACATTTCCCAGCATTTATAATACAGAAAGATGAACTGTAAACAAGAAAAAATTCATTTTCAACTGATCTATTTCCAGCAAGACAGTCATAATTCCAGTCAAGTAATTGATGGGTCCCACACAAGATGCATGGAATAGGTCTTTCGATTTTCCGATGCATTGAGACAGAAAGACCAATTTTTCAGAAGATAGATGAACTTCAAGCCCCAAAACTCTTATTTTCTGAAGGAAAAATGATTGACGAATAAGCATTTCTCACAATAAAAGATAAATGATCCGAAAACAAAATTTTCCAACGGAACAGTTAAATTTTCAACCAAATAGCTGCATTTTCCACCTGTAGTGATGCATTTCCAACTAAAAATACTTGAAATTTGTCCGAAAATGTATCTTAACGGAACATGGGAATTTTCAGTCTGAAAAGACAAAAAGGGATAATCAATCTTCAACTGAGAAGGATGACTCTCCTACCCTGAGCTGATGATCAGATGGTCGTGGAGGCTAGGGCATGAGGCTAGGATCTACTCCGTCTGGTTGTGGGTTCAATTTCAGTCTTGTCCGCTAAAAGAGCTTCAGTGGTACACAGCGAGTTTTGGGTTTGATACCCTTAGAGTACCCTAGGTTCTCTAAGTATGAAGTAGCTGTTCTTCTGGGTGGTCTCGGACCCACCTTGAGCTGAAGGTTCCCCCTTTTACTGAGTTTGTAGAAAGGCGTGTGAAAGAATAAGAAACTCTTGAAACCCGTGAAATGAAGAAACAATAAACGAAATATTCCGACTAATTCACCCTAATAGATGGATCCCCAATCCAGAAAAAAAAGACTTTTCAACAGAAAAGTTAAATCTTATACCAAGTTGCTGCATTCTTTCCCCAAAATGATCCATTCAACCAACAATTAATAATTCTCTCCCAAAAGTTGAATTTCCAACAAAACATGTACATTTTTTATTTTGAAGTATTTTATATTCAACTCGACTGGGAGACGCTTCTAAGCTAGCATAGCAGTCGGACGCGTTACAGTTCGCTCCTCAATTTTAATTGAATATTTGCTAGTTGAACCAATTTTCATAGTTTTCAAATGTTTTTAAACAATTCTCAGTGCCTAGTATTCCGATCGAGTTTACTTTGCGGGCTCTAGCTGCAGTTTTTTAACGCTATTTGATTAATAACAGTGCTCACTTTGTACTTTCTTACGTCAACGTAACGAAATTCGGCTTGTCGGTGTGTGTCGGTGTGCCTTGTACCTGCTTTTATACCTGCTGTCATCATCCCTCAAAGAGGCCGCCTTGAGTGTAAACGAATCCCTTTATTTATTTTGAGAACTATTTATCTTCGAAAATGGCATCAGAATTTCCTGCTTCTCAATTCGATCAGTTATTACAAAAATTTAGCGGACTGGAGTCCTTGATTTCGTCTCTGCATGATAAGGTGGACCAGCTTACACTCGAGAACACTGGACTCAAAGCTGAGCAGGAAATATTGAAGAATACAATAAAGGAACAGGGTGGCAGAAATGAAATTTTGGACAGGACCCTAAGGAAAAATAACAAAATCCTGTTTGGTGTTATCGAAGAGGACAACGACGACATCTCTCAGGCAGTCCGTCAAATTTTCAAAACCCATATGAACATCGAAATGCGCCTCGAGCAAATCGAATCAGCCAAACGACTAGGCTTTAACAGGTCGGATAACCCTCGTCCTGTCTTGATCCAGCTTTGCTCCTTCAGATATAAGAAATTCATTTTAACCCAAATGAGGAAAGTAAAAGGGACAGGAACCTCCCTTTCTGAGGACTACACCAAAAAAGTCCAGGCAGAAAGAAAAACCCTGCTACCATTTCTGAAGAGGGCCCGGGAAAATGGTTTGAAGGCTTCACTAAACAACAACCGGATGTTTGTCGATGATAAAAGATTCGAAAGTAGCGAAATTTCAAAGCTGGAATTGTTTTTACGTGCAGCTGAAGACGACGGGAGAAAGGTAGCACAACCCCAATCCAAAACAATACGTGGTAACGTCAATCCCGGAACTCCTAAGCGAAAGGCCTCCGAATCGCCAACACCATCAGGATCTTTGGATAATTTTTTACAAATCGAGCCAGGCAAACAGCAGAATCCAGGATGGCAACAACATAAGGAGCAGACAGGAGAGTAGAAAACGCCAGTTACTTGTTTAAGAACTGCCATGGACTTGTAAGAATTTTAAACTCTGAAATCCCGTTAGATAATTTTAACGTAATTAGTGGAGTCGAAACCTGGCATACCCAGGCTCCAAAAAATCTAGCTTTAGCGAATAATTTCAACTGTCTTTATTCCAATGCAATCAAAGATAAATCTAGAGAAAGAGCAAGTGGTGGCTTGGCTTCATTGTTAATTAAACATTTGCTTTTTGCAAAGTGGTAGAAATAACGGAATATTGGATATTTGTTAGAATTTACAACAAAAATTTTAATTTTATCATTGGTATATGCTACTTTAGTCCTTCCTTAGATTCAGATGTAATACTCAATTTGTTTACGGAATTTTTAAGTGAACTAAGTGACAAACATTATAATGTAGCGACAGTTATTTATGGAGACTTTAACTATAGAGTAGGCTGCCTATGTCAGGTAGCTCCCGAACTCTTTGCTCATTCCAACTTCTATACTCTTTGGGATAGCTATAATGTCAAATTTAATAGGGGGGGTACAAAGCTGGTTAGTTTGATGGAGGAAAAAGAGTTCTTTCTATTGAATGGGAGGTCGCGGAATGACAGCCCAGCCAGATTCACCTATGTTAATTCTGGAGGTAAAAGCATAAATGATTCAATCTGGTGTGATACTGAAGCACTGGGGCTACTTGGCGATCTAAAAGTCGATCACTCTATTGCTTCATCGGATCACTTTCCAGTCTTGTTATCTTCTTGTTATTCTACTGACTTATTAGGAGACTCATATAATGAATGGGAAAATCCCAAAACAGTTTCAACACATGTGAGGTGGAATGAGAAGAATCAGGCTACCTTCCTACAAGAACTACATGTATCGAATAGGCTTGCCGTCAATTTTGCTAACTCAGATATTGATTACCTTAACACAAATATCATAGAAGCCATAATGGATTGTGCGGAAAAATCGGATATGCGCAGAGAAATAAAATTCTCAAACCATAGGCAACCCAAGCGCGATAAACCCTGGTTTGACCTAGATTGCCGGCAGGCCAAAAGAATCTTATCCGATCCCTTGAAAAAAGCCAGCACTGCTGCTTTTTCTGATGGAACAAAAATGTCCTATATTGTAACCAAAAAGAGTTATCAAGCCCTGATCTCGGATAAAAAATACAAATTCGAAAATGACAACCTTGCCGATCTAGAAAAGGTCAACGATAGTAAGGCTTTTTGGGGCACCGTGAATAAATTTAGAGGCTTGAAAGCGGGATCTGTGTCAGTTCTTTTCGCCAGAGACTGGGTAAATATCTATCATCTAACACTTCCTCTAAGACGTTTGTCACGAATTTGTTTCACAGATGTTCGTCACCCTCTACTCGACGGGGATATCACTTCTGAAGAAATTTTTGATTCAATAAACAAATGTAAATCTGATAAACCTCCGGGACCCGACATGACCTCTAATTGTTTCTATAAAAACTTGCCCCAAAATTGGTTCCTTCACCTCGAAACTTTATTCAATAATTATCGTCCAATCGCTCTCTTGAATTCTCTACTGAAAATTTTCACTCATATTTTGTTATTTAGATTGGAAAAATGGGAATCCTTATGTCACATAATTCCGGAAGCTCAATCAGTGTTCCGTCGTGGTAGAGGGTGTATTAATAATATATTCACACTTACTGCTTTCTCACAAATTTATTTACAAGAAAAGAGCAGGCATTTTTATGCCATAATTGTAGATTTTTCGCGTGCTTTCCCATGTGTGAACCATCCTCTTATCTGGGCAAAGCTCTACCCATCAGGAAGTATTATTTACCAAATGTACAAAATATCACTGTTGATGGATTATGCGTATTACTTTCTAGCAAGGACCCAGTATGGATCCGTTCTTTATATAACTGCGTGAACGTGATGTTAAAAACAAGAGCTTTTTCGATTTTTGAATAAATATGGCTACTCGATCTATATTTAAGTTTCAACCACGTAGCGAAATACATTTGAATACCAAACCAAAGTAGGTTTCAATTAGAATTATTATATTTTTTATGTAATATTGGCTCTCCATTGCCATAGAATCTGTATTCTAAAAGGCAATAAATACACTATACTATACTATACTATCCAACTCGACTGATCTATTGGTTCGAATTGACTACAAAGGTATAAGCAGCACAAAAACAGCTTACGGAAGACATTGCTCAACGGAAGGCAATCATTGAGGAAACTAAATATAATTGTGACGAAAGAATTTCCTGCTTGGGAGGTGCAATCATTCTTAGGTCTGAAAATAAAGACCACTTTTTATGTTAATAGCATTTGCATGAAAGCGATACTTAACCTATATAGTATCGTCAATGAGATGATATAGTACATGTATTTTCAAAAGAGCAATGGGTAGAAGAAATATGCCCCTGATGCTTTGAAGGGACAAAGGAAGCCGATGGCCCATTCCACTTTCTTGTACACTCATCGCTTGCCTTGGGGCCTCTCGACAGAGTGCCAGTTTCTTGGCTGTTCATGCTTGAGTGATTATGTCCCTCCCCCTGAGCCTTGCACGACGCAGCACGACGGCTCATTAGCCTTGGAAAGGCAGTACCGTAATGCGTAGTATAGAAGTTGTTTACTTGGAGACTTGCGACGCACGTATTCACGCACCGGTTCAGAGACTATAAATACGGTCCTGAGTGTTTACCTTCGCCTAGTCAGTCTTCGCTCCAAATCTGGTTCAAACTGAATTTCTGATTGCTTTTCGCTTGAGGACCACAACCTCCGATATCGGCCCCCAGGTAAGCGATGAGTGTCTCCACGAACCTTGCGGTGGAATGCCAGCCGGACTTTTTTCGATGTCTCCAGACAAGAGAAAGACCCTCTTCAATAAATGAAATTCATGCGTTGTGGTAAAGAAAATCACATCTTTTCTTGACAAAAGGAGTAAGCGAATGAATCGTGATGAGCTCATTTCTTGAAAAGGTCGAGATAATCAATGTCACCGTATGCATAAAAGATCATTAATCTGATTTTCAGAGTTGAATTGACAAAATGAAAATAGTTCAGTTTGAGTGTCTTTCAATAAAATAAAATTATTCTTAGAGGCAGAATATATTTTTGATTCCATATTACGTACATATAGAATATACACAACGTATAATAAATCGCAATTGGTGCCAATATTTATACCAATATACAAATTCGAAATGAAAAATCTAGTATTGATTTCCGCAAAATTCAACGAAGGCTTCTGAGTGAGCTGATTTTAGAAATAATTGCGGCAAAAATTGTTCATCTAACGTTAACTCTTTCGGGTCTCAGTTTCTCCTTCCTCTCTAAGTAAAAGTTGAAATTCTCATTCAATCCTGAGAGTAAATGCCTCATTTCATTCTTTTGGAGATAGACGTAAATTCAGTTAAAGTAGAATTCATCGATTTCAAGAATTCAGATGATGAAAACTGGCAAATTGTGATATTAAATATATGTAGGAGATATCAGAAATGAAGCGAAGGGCCATTCAATCAATTTTCTAAATTCCTAATTATTCCTCAATATGAGATATATATATACAGTTTTCGAAACTTCAATATCCTTGATGAATTAGAAATATGGTATCATACATAAAATTATTTGATGATTTCATGTGTGAACATAAAATGAGAAAGTTAATAGTCTGCTTCATGAGTTATAAAATACTAAGATCTGAATTTTTTATTGCTACTTCCACGTGCCAGATGAGTAAAAAAGAATAAACAAAGGTTTCGTCATTGGAAGCAGTTCTATATTTGCCGACACTGAACGTTTGAAGAATTTTTCATATTTCAACCAAATTATATTTTCTATAAAGAATTATATTTCAGATATATAAATATAATGAGAGTTTAGTTAAACAATCACCGCAGGGTCTTCCTTGGAACAACCGTCATTCAGGAAAGTGACACGAGCTCCCAGCAGAAACGCGGAACGACCCCAGTATGAGCGCTCTCTGCATCTATGCGGAAAGTGCCATGGCATATTTCCGGCACACGGGTATTGCTTTAAGTTCACTAACCAGTGAAGGCGTCGTTCTCCAAGAGCACTGATGATGAGAACGATTATTTCAATCGAATATCCTTGATGGAATCGCTGTAGCTCCTCTCTGAGATCTCTGTGACTCCTCTTTTTGTCGTTCTCCCTGACTCTGATGTTGTATCCGGCCGGGACCGGGAATTCGATTACGAACATAGTTTGGTCACGTTTGTCAAGGAAAACGATGTCGGGCCTTGTGTGTTGGATATAAACTATTGTCGAGAAATGATAGTTCTAGTAGATTGGGGACTCCTCGTTCTTAACAACAAACTCCTTCTCTCTTGAAGCGTTCAGCAGAGTAGGGTCCTATTTGAATAGGACCTATCAATAGTATATACCATAGATGCTCAGGGAGTTTAAGATTCTAAGACTGCGTTATGCTAAGGTGGGAGTCACACTGTGCTGATACGCGAAAATTAAAGTTTTGATTCCTGAACTGAGTCAAGATGATTTGAGGAAAGCAAACGTTAACTAATATGACAAGGATGGATCCTGTGCAATTTTGTAAAAGTTTCCTTGCTTTATCTTGTCTTCATGTTGTTTCAGGAAGTTTTGGCCTCTGTTTTTTCCACCTGTGCTTTTACAAGTAGGCATCCCGATGGAGTAATGCACTGTCTTCACTTCTGATATTGAGGTTCAGGTCAAGGGTTTTAGCTGCCGGCTCCACGGTTTTGTAGAGTAACACTCCTCCCCACTCATTTCGTGATTCCTGACGATTGCCAGGAGAGGATCTCTATCCTTTGCGATGATATGAGCAGCACTCAGAATAATTTGGTTTCAAAGGCATCGGAGATTAAGAAGTCCGCGTCCGTCTCTACTGCATGCGATGTACAAACGCAAAACGAACAAGTTTATATGCAAGCTTCTCTTCATATGCATTATCTTGCGTGTAGTAATTTCAAGAGCTTTGAGCTCGTTATTTGTTCATAGGACCATCGCAAACGAATGGAGTAGGACAAGAGCGGCAAGCATGTGAGTCGCAGATATCTTGTTTAACGACGACAGGTTGGACGAAGAAATCCGTCGAAGGTGTTAATAGCTGATTCAAAGAACCTCCCTCAGTGACGTTGTGTCCTGAATGCGGCTCTCAGGCATGCTCAAGTATTTGTAGGTCCACAAGCTCGGTTTCCTCATTTATACTTGCTATTCGTCCATGTTTAAAATGAATCTGTCTATGAATATATACCTGCGGTGGTGATTGAACCAATGTTCAAATAAATAGAATACGCTCGCGAACTACTTACATCATAAAGCTCATTATGCCATTTAAATTCAGGGCCACCAGTTCAAAAAGCATTTATGCGACTTATTAACCACACGGATAATCTGAGAAAAGATCTTAGATCTAGCTGTCAGAGGTTTTATGAGCTTTATGGTTCGAGCACGTTCAAGCCTTGGTTAGGATATAGTCCAAGCAACAGGGAGTTTTTAATAAGTGATTTGTGCCAAAAACTTTTGCAGAAAACCGACTGCGTCATCAGGAGAAAGGTACTTTATAGACCGTTGATAGATCTGATCGGATAATTGGATGCCGACAAAAGTAGGAAAAACCAGGTAATTTAAGGCTTGTTTCACAATTTGATATCTTTGTTAATATTGAATTTCTATAACCGAATTTCGGTGAAAAACTAGCAATCTCTATGCTCTATAAGTGTGAATGAGAATAGACAGTGTAAGATAATAATTTTTTGCGTAATTGTTGTTTCAATTATTCAATGCTACTAATTGCATAATGTCTGTGTGGTGCACAGATAGTCCGATTTCGATTTTTCAAAACGGTTGTTGAAATTGTAACTGTAGCACAACAAAATGTATATTTTGGGTTCCCAGTAAAATGTTGTTAAATGCGTTTGAAAAATGTTCAAACATGACGCGCAACACCTCTGCTACCTTCCTTCTTTCTTCACTCTTCGGCTATTGTCGAGCACTCAGCAGTTCGGAACATGGAGATTTCCACTTTTTCACCACAAGCATTAAATTTCCTGGTTTTGCCTAATTTTCTCGGGTTCCAATCATCCGATCAGGTCGATCAATGGCTCATTTTATTTGTGATTTAATTTTCTACAACTTTTTTACTTGATGCCATTAGAATTGATCGATTACCTTTTATTTTACGAATAAAACAACTAAAAAAGTGCAATTCTTTGGCTTTCACCGTTTATAAAAACATTGGACATTCTAACTGAGAATCAAGAACATGACTCGAATAAAGTACCTTTTAACATTCTCATCATTTATGATTGAGAAAGCATTAGAATCGTCTGAAATTTCACATCTTGAATTTTTAAAGGATCTCCACGTTTCGAGACCCCCTAAAGCCGAAAATTAGGTTTTGGCGATGGTGTCTGTTGATCTGTATGTCCGTCCGTCCGGCCGTCCGTCCGTCCGTAAACACGATAACTCGAGAAAAAATGAACGGATCAAATCGGCCTTTGACACACTTGTTGATTGGTCCAAAAGAAAGGACAAGTTCGTTAGACAGCTATTTTGAATCAAAAATGAAAGAGGGGGATCATTTTGAAATTTTTTTTGGACTTTTTTTCCAAGACTTGAAAATTGTAAGTATAGTTTCTTATAGTGCTCAAATATTGGAACAATTCATCCAAATGATTTTTTTTTATAAAAACAAAATTGTCAGAGTTGTGGCATTTTCAAACTTAAAAAATATAAAAGAAAATGAGAATTTTTAGCCAAATAACGCAAGATTTAAAAGAAAGTCAAAGAGAAAAAATATTTCTTCTTGGAAGCACTAAAAGATCGTTAATACAACTTTTCGAATTTTTGCCAAAAATCGAAAATTCCAAATTTGATCGCACAAAAAATAATCAAAAATATTTTGTGAACTGGATAACTTCCGACAGAGTGATCATATCCGATCGCGCTTTGTTAGCCATTTTGAAGGACCAAAAAGAGAAGTCGAGTTCGTTAACCAGCTATTTTGGATCAAAAAAAGGAGAGGGGGAGAATTTTGAACATTTTTTTGGACTTTT
>WSXT02046104.1:0-13143 GCA_011762715.2 Neuroterus valhalla | reverse complement strand
GAGAAAAGCGTGGTGGCGGGGTCAGACGGGGCCGACAGCGGAGGAGAAGGGGGGGGGGGGGGGGGGGGGGGGGTCAAATTTTACATAAATCTAATACCTCCTCGATGAGAATGTAAAAATCTGATGGAAAAAGAGGAAAGATAACAGAGAAAGCAACATCCGAAACCCCTTATTTCTATAAGAATCGATGATTTCACAAGTTGTAAGAAATGAATATTAGGATTAACCTTACTGAACAAGTGAAGATTGGAGAAAAAAACCATGAGTCCAGAGAGAAGTTTCTAATAATGATTGCTGGTTTAAACAATGCTTTATTAGGCATGTTAAATGATAAGGTTACATAACCTTTATGAAACTTCCTTTTTTCAATTTTCAGTATAAACTGTTATTAAACGTCATTTTATCGAGAAAAGAACTGAAATGCCGTTATGGAAAATGCAAAAATCCTTAGGGTAATATCCTAGAATTGTTAAAACTATAAAAGTTACATTTCAATTAATTTTTAAGGACGGGCAAAACGTGCCACTTTTTTTTTTGATATTTTGATATAAGGAATTAGACCGTGATAAATCATACTTAAATTTTGAATATCAGTTCTATAATTGACTGCATTTTTTTCTTTTCTCAATTATATCATTTCGAATGTTACTCTTTCTTTATTTGATTATATATTCAAAATTTTTACATCTTCAATATTAAAATCAAAATTATGTGATTTAGAAAAAGCATGTTTGCTAATGCTGTATTGTCTTTATTTTGTTTCACCGATTTCTCATGTTCTTTTGTTCTAAAACCTGAATGCCTAGAAGATTGTCCAATGTATGTAATATCACAATTTAAATATGACATTCTATAAATGATATCAATTTTGTGGAATTTATTAATTGAATCTTTGAAATTTGGAAAAAGAATTTTGTCAGAAGTATTTCCAACAGAAAACACAATTCGGATATTACTTTTTTTTATTGAAGATTCAATAAAACTTCATCAAAACCTTTCATATATGGCATTACTATAATTTTGTTTTGATTTTCAAAATTTTTTTCTTGTTTATGTAAATTTTTCATCTCAATGATGACTTATAACGTTCATCAATCTTCATTTTCAACAAATCTAATGAATATCCATTTCCTAATAAGGTATTTTTGTACAATATTCAAATTTCCTTTATAATGTCTTACATCAGATGATATGAAAGCTCTATCTACAAGAGCTATAAAAAAAACACCAATTTTAATATAAATTGGGTGATGCGAAGCGAAATTCAGAAAATATCCTGACCATATTGGATTGCGGTACCAATTACTTATCATTTTATCATTTTCAGTGACAGGTCTAAGAAATTTATTTTACCTTCTTTTGCTAATTCAATAGTGAATTTTTGTTTATCGTCTGTTAAATTTTATTTTTCGAGAATGTCATCTATTTTATTTTTGGGTGGACAAATTATTGTGTCATCAATGTCAACAATGTTTCCAGTGGCTGATGACATTGTTGACCCCATTAGTATTTAAAAAATTTGTTTGAAAAATATCATTGAATTTGCAGTAAGAAGATTCTAAGCATAAACTGAGAATTTAATTAAAGTCCCTTTCATTCAAAAAAGTATGTTGTCTAAGTTCTTCCCATCTATTGTTTATGGAGTTGGAAATAAGTTTCCAAGATATATTTGTGTACATGGGAACAATATTTAGAGATATGATGGTATGTTTATGAGGAATATTGATTCTATCTATTTTACGTTTCGATTCTCAACTGTCTTTAATGTGATAATAAGTATTGCCTTCTTTTTTTTACAAAGATTTAGCTTTACATTTAGACATATTAAGTAACGGTGAACCTGGAAAAGAGAAATTTAGTTTATGTAACTTTGTTAAAGCATTAAATCTAGGCGAGTTTCCATATGTTCTGTGATAAAATTTATATCGATTAGTATTGATAATTTTTTTATTCCTTAGTTCTTTCAAGAAAAGTGTGAGTTGAGCTTCTATTTTTTTTTGTAGGATCAAAATTCATTTTTTCATAAGTTGATTTATCATCTCAGAGTGGTAGTGCTTTTGCAATGTAATCTTGTTTATTCATAATGATATTTTTGTAACTTTAATCAGCAGTAAATAAAATAATACCTTTATTCGATTCTAAAAAAGTTTTAGTTTTCTTAATTTTTTGTTTGAGTGCCAAGTCAGTTGTATCAAATTTAGAACTGTAAATCCAATTTTGTGTCCAGTAAGAGATTTTATTTCTATCATTTTTTTGATCATCTATTGGAATGTGTTGCATTGAATATTCAAGATTAGTTATAATTTTTGTTACAGGAAAATTTTTTCTATCATAAAAATTCTATTCTACCATGAGAAATACATACTTTTCACATCTTGTGAAACCATCGATTCTTATGGATATTCAATGATACTACTGTTTACAATGATATTTGAAAAATATCGTGTCTTATAAATTCAATAATCTTTTGTTAAACAGAAACAAGGCTTGAGAAGGATGCAGATCGTCGTCGAAACGCGTTGTCGTTATTAAAACATCTAAAATATATACTAGTTATAAGCCACTAATGCCTCATGGAATTAATTTAACTAGTCCAAATTAAATAATTTCTTTTATTTGAAATTATTTATTTCAAAATATACGTTAATGTCGATTCACCTGAGAAGAAATGGAATAAATATCTCTGCTTTGAAGACTTTAATTCTCCGGCCAATGAATTAAAAATATTTCCCAAAGACTGTGTTCATATTTCTTGACAAATCACCAGTTTCGTTCCAAGGTTTATTAAAGTTATATACATTTTTTTTAAAAACAGTCTCGAGTGGAACTAAAGTAAGACCATTTTTGGGATCCTAGAGTCCTTTGTTCTGCTTTGAAAATAAAAGAATTCATTTATCTTGTTCAAAAACCAGACACACGAAAAATGATACCATACAAAGAGAGATCTTTAGTTGTTATAAGCTTTTTGCTTAATTATTTTACGGGTGATTCAGAGTTTTTTTATAAAAGAGAAGGTATGAGTAAGATGGTCAGATTCTGTATATTGGCGCAGGGTGTGAGTGGCGATTGTTCGTCCCTGAAATCCCCAAGAATGGAGGGGTGGCTGTTGAGGGTTGGTTGCGCTGTTCTTTGCCACGTCACTAGCGCCGCTGTGCCCTCCCCTAGAACTACCCTCGTTTTCGTCTAACCTTATCATCGGGTTGACTGCGTGTTCCGTGCGCTGTCGCTACATTCTCGCGTTGGCTATTCTTTTCCTTATTATTTTTTATTTCTCACCCATATTATTTGAGAACATATGTGATTTTGTGAGGAATTTCTCTTTTGCATCAAACCCTAGTCGGGTAGAACAATCGTGTTGTGGGAATAGTGCAAAAAAAAAGAAAGGACGACAGATCCTGGAAGTGGTGCCTGGGAATCCTGAGGAAGGACTACCATCTGCGTGGCCTTCATGGCAAGTTAAACTTTTATATTTATGTTCTTCTCTTTCATTTTTTGTCTTCCGTTGCTGGGAAACCGAATTTCTCCGTACTTGACAATCATGGTTCTTTTGCATGTTTGTTTAATAAACCTTATCTAGTAATTTAGGTGCAATTTTTCTCGAAGAAAAAGAATAGTTGGAACTATGTCTTAGAATTAATAATTTAAAAACTTATTTGAAAGAGGAATATAGGCTTAGTTTGACACTTTTTATTTGATGGGATGCAATCGATTCTAGATTTTTAAAGATGTTGTTTTTTCAGATGTAGTATAGATTTGAAATGTATCGTTCGATAGAAGGTTTTTATTTATTCATGCTGTTATCGAATAAGATGATACCATGCAAAAACAAAGTTGAAAACTGTAGTAAAATACCACATGGGTGTCAAATTAGATACAATCACTTCACATCATATAAAATATTTACTCAAACTTTACACAGACAATATTTTATTTTATTTTTATGTATAAGTTAGTTATTTTTCAATCCAGAAAATGTTTGAACTATCTTTTTTGTTGAGAATCATGTCCCTAATAATAATTAAAAATAAACGAGGAAACAAATCTATTTCAGAATATCGATGATTTGGTACCTCTAGCTATACAACGACTGAATCTCTCGTGACAGTAGAGAAAGCCTTTATAGAACGCCAGTCTGACCGACTCAGACAGGCTATTATTACTACTGAACCATTCTTCTCTCCAGTTCTCATTTTCCATGGAGATGAGAGATAGAAAAGAGCTTCGGTAGAAACTACTTTTCCCAGAGACTTTTAGAAGAAGATGAATCGTGTATTTCTGGTTCATTTTTCAAGCCTTCTGGTCACACATTAAATTAAGATATATTTTTAGGAAAGTTTAAATAAAATATTTAGATAGAAAACATATAATATTCAGATCAAGAATGATGGTTGTAAATCATATGTTTAAACATAGTATTATAAAATATTTATAGTAAGTTGCCAAACTGTTGACAATTTAAAAAAAAAAATGAATACATTATTCTTAAAGAAGTGATATATAATTTTAATAAAAATAGATTCGAATAACGCTCTTAGATAAAAGAGATAAAGTATCAATAATGAAACTTCGGTATCACAGAAGTGAAAATTTGAAAGAATTATGAGAGTACGTTCCTACGTGCATTACATTTTTACTATGTTTCAGGATATTTTTATTCGTATTGGAATAAGAATATGCTTCCAAATTGAGGTATTACTGACTCGAAGCCAAAAATGTTTGATCAAAAAAAGTAAGCCGGTTGAGAGGAATTAGATGATATAAACAAAACTAGTTCCGAAAATTTGGAATTTCAAGTGTTTGGTCAAGATATTCTTAGTATTTACCTTAAAAAATTAAAGTTTAGCATTTCAATTATTAGAAAATGCTCTAACAGAAAACTGTTACTCTTAATAGGTCCGAAAATTACAAAATTTGAAAGAATACAATATTTTGCCTTCCGCACGTACCTTGACACCCAGAGGTATACCAACTTTTCATAACTATACCAAAAAATGCGCTTCGGAGCAAATCTTTTAGACAGGATGTTTGTTTTATTTTTAAATAATTTTTGGCCGATAAGCCCATTTCCTTTCAAATGTCCCTTGTCACCTTTTGGACTGACACCCTTCATTCAATGACCTATCTTTTTATAGGATTTTACTTTTTAACTTGAACAGACTGGGAAAGAAATATTTTTTATAGGTATGTAGGTTAGATTATTTCGGCCCGTAACGTGGTCGAATTTATGAATAGGCCGGGAAAAATTCTATTTGAGTTTCCCTCAAAACGAAATCTTTATTCAGCACATTTATGCAGGAAGGACGTGTTACAAATAAACAAGAAAAAAAACCCTCAACGGTTGGAAATGTACCAAATAGGATTCATATTTTGTGATTTGTTTGCTCTCAAATTTGACATCTTTTAAGTTTGGACATTTTCCAAAACTTGAATTCTTCTTCCTTCTTCTTTGTATTTAAATTTGAATTATTCGAACTTGATCTGAAATGAGCAATTGACTTTGAATTATAAAATTTTCAATTACAGAACTTTTTCCTGAAATTCTCATTTCAGTTACCCTGATCAGCTATAACACAAGAAGAAAACATTAAAAGAAGATAGAAATTTATTTAATCAAGAAATTGAAAACAACTTTCTGTGAAAGTTTCCACAGAAATTTTACAAAAATTTTTCCAAAGAAAGTTGTATTTGATTTCATGATTAAATAAATTTCCGTTTTGTCTTAATGACTTTGAAAGCGTATACCTTCTGTGAGAAGAGGATCGATGGACCGTTCCGTAGCTTACTTAAGAGAGCACTCGTATGGATAACGAGAGGTCCTGGGTTCGGATCCGAGCGGAGCAGGAAGTCGGTTATTTTTCACAGAAACTTGTTTTTAATTTTAGAAATTTTCAATAGTCTGCAGAAACGCAATGGATCAAATTCTAATAGTTGAATTTAAACCATTGAAATTAGAAGGGTTGAACATAAGAGGGCCTTATAGTATCAAATGTAACTACTAATGAAACATGGAATCATACTTTATAGGATTTGAAGTAATGTTCCAATTTCTTATCTCAATGGCCAGGAAGAAAAGTGTTTGCAAACCTGAAGTGATCAGGAACTTATTTTCACCTTCTCATCATAATGAGGAGGTATTAGTTTTATGTGAAAATCGACTTTCGCGGAATTTATGAAATTTTCACGTTTTGAGACTTCCTAATCCCGAAAAAGTAGTTTTTACGTTGGTGTCTGTCTGTTGTTATTGTCGTTGTCGTCGTTGGTGTTTATATAATCCATAACTTTTGAAAGACTAATCGGATTGGATTGCCCTCTGGTACACAGTTTGAAGGACCATAAGGACAGGTCAAGTTCGTTACCCAGCTATTTTGGATAAAAAATAAAAGACGGGGAGCAATTAAAAAAATTTTTTTAGGTTTTCATTACAAGACTCAAGAATTGTAAGTACAATTTCTTTCTCTTACTATTAATTCATTTCGATGAAAACAAAATTATCAGAGTTACGGTATTTTCAAAATTTCAAAATTAAAAAGAAAATGAGAATTTTTAGCCGAATAACGCAGGATTGAAAAGAAAGTCAAAGAGGAAGAATGTTTCTTCTTAGGAGCCCTACAAGATCCTGAATAGAACTTTTTTAATTTTCTCGAAAAATCGAAAATTCCGATTTTGATGGCACAAAAAATAATGAAAAAAAATCTGCCCACCGTGCGGGCACATTCTCATCGCGAGCTTCGCGCGCAGCTCGCAAGTTTAGGCGCGCTTAAGGCACGCCTCTTTCAGATCTCGCGCTTCGTGCTCGATAATACATGTACCTCGCGCTCAGCGCTCGATTTTGAATTTACCTCGAGCTATTCGCTCAGTCTTTGTACTTTCCTGCATTTTTGTATAGATCTTTTAAAACTAAAACGTGGAATGTCGGTTGTTGTATTTGATGATTGTGAATTCTCTCTTGTTGAAGCTTCTCCGGCTTTAACGAATACATTCTCATCGTGTGTCTCGTGCTGCGCACTCGATCAAAATCTGTCCGAAAAGCAAACATTCCCATATTACCTTCAACTCTATTGCATCAAATGTATATAATATTAAACAAAAACTACATGCCCTATCGAAAAATGATTGAGAACAAACTTGTGGGAATATTTCAGAAAAAAAATTTTAATGTTTTTACACAATTTCGTATCTTACATAGACTGCTCACAAAATGAAAATTTTGATATTTTTTCATTATTCTTTGTGCGATCGAAATTGGAAATTTCGATTTTCCGAGAAAATTCAAAAAGTTGTGTTAACGATCTTGTACTGCTCCCAAGAAGAAACCTTCTTCTCCTTCTGATTTCTTTTTCAATCTTGCGTTATCTGGCTAAAAATTCTCATTTTCGTTTATGTTATTAAATTTTAGAAATGCCCCAACTTTGGCAATTTTGTTAATATCAAAAAAGATCATGAGGATAAATTGTTTCACTTTTTACGTAATACAAGAAACCCTACTTACAATTTTTGAGTCTTGGAAAAAAAGTCCAAAAAACGTTCAAATTGATCCTCGTCTTTTATTTTTGATCCGAAATAGCTGTTCAAGGAACTCGAATTGTGTTTTTGGTCCCTCAAAATGGGTGCCGAAGCACAATCGAATATGATCATTCTTTCGAAAGTTATCGAGATCACAGATTATTTTTCATTATTTTTTGTACGTTCAAAATAGGAATTTTCGATTTTTGGAGAAAATTCAAAAAGTTTTATTCACGACCTTGTAGGGCTCCTAAGAAGAAACATTTTAGAAACATTTTTTCTCTCTGACTTTCTTTTCAATCTTGCGTTATTTGGCTAGAAAATCTCATTTTCTTATATATTTTTGGATTTTGAAAATTCCTCAACTCCGACAATTTTGTTTTTATCGAAAAAAAATTATAAGGATGAATTGTTTCACTTTTTACGTGCTAGAAGAAATCGAAAATTCCCATTTTTATTGCACAAAAAATAATTAAAAAACCAAAAGACAAGTCGAGTTCGTTAACAAGCTATTTTGGATGAAAAATCAAAGAGGGGGAGCATTTTGAGGATTTTTTAAACTCTTTTTTCCAAGATTCCAAAACTGTAAGTACGGTTCCTTGTAGTAGGTAAAAAGTGAACAAAATTATCCTCATGTTTTTTTTTGATAAAAACAAAATTGTCAGAGTTGTGGCATTTTTTAAATTCAAAAATATAAAGAAAAAAATGAGAATTTTCAGTTAAATAACGCAAGATTGAAAAAAAGTCAAAATGAAAAAAAAGGTTTCCTCTTGGGAGCCATACAAGATCATTAATACAACTATTTGAATGTTCTTAAAAAATCGGAAATTCCAATTTTGATCGATCGAAAAATAATATCAAAAGATCAAAATTTTCATTTCGTGAGCAGTCTATGGGAAATATGGAAAAAAGTAAAAGCACTTAAATTGTTCATCTAAAACATTACCACAAGTTTGTTCTCAATCATTTTTCGATAGAGCCAGCAGTTTTTGTTTTTTCTGCAAGAATAGTCTAAAAATAAAAAATTCCATTTAAAGAACAAAATTGTTCTTTGAAAGAACACCTACAAATTTTGATTAATTTTTTTTCTCATGAGATGCATAGTTTCGGAATTAATCCAAAAAAACAACATTTCCAATAAAAGTCAAGTTCCTAGCAAAACCTAGCGAGATACAAAGGAAAGTTTGAAAAGGAAAACTGTTCTTTTTTGATGGGATGCGTGGTTTCAGTTTGAATTGTAATGATATTAATATTGGAAATAGTAAATTAATATTTTCATTAAGTCAAGGAAAACTTAACGGGATACAAAGAAAAGTTTGAAAAGAAAATCTGTTCTTATTTATGGGATGCGTGGTTATTGTTTTAATTGTAATTATATTATTATTAGGAATAGACTTAATATTTTTTTTTAAACAAAATACGGTAAGAGGTAAATAAATTAATATTATATACATTTGATCCATTAGAGTTAAAGGTAATATAGAAAAGTTCGCGTTTTGGGCAGATTTTGATCGAGTGTGCAGCACGTGATATACGATGAGAATGTATTGGTTAAAGCCGGAAGAAGCTTTAACAAAAGAAAATTCCGAATCATCAAATACAGCAGCCGACATTCTACTTTTTTTAGTTTCAAAAGCTCTATACACAATTGTAGGGAAGTACAAAGACCGAGCGCGGAATGCGATATACATTTAGTATCGAGCGCGAAGCGCGAGATCCGAAAGAAGTCCGCCCTAGGCGCGTTAAAACTTGAGCGCGAAGCGCGCGAAGAGAATGCGTCAGATTTTCAATTTTTTCTTCCTTCTAGTGGCCACTCTTCATACAGTAGAAGGTGAGAATTCAAAATTCTTTCTCTGAGCCTATTGTATTCGAAATTCGAATCTTGTCTGGTTGGAACTTGGAAGAGGCAAGTGGGAAGTTTCTGAAGTCTATTTTCTGTATACTGGTTCGCAGAATGGCAGCAGCGATATTTTTCATTCGCTCGCTTCTTTCTCTTCTCTCCTTTGTCTCCCTGGAAACCTTGCGGTAAGGAAACGCCGTTGTGCAGCATAGACGATCCTGAAACGTGACTTGGGTGCAATATTTTGAAAGCAGCTCGGCGTCAATACTCTCTGCGACATCCTTATACGCACAAAACTCAAACCTGGCCTGTCTTTCGCTTTCTGATTCTTTTCTACCCTTTCTCGACCAAACATTCCTTCTCTTCTTCTCCTCCTCTAATCTTCTCTTCCCCTCTTTCTCTCGAAGAGACGTTCTATCCTTTAAAGGTCTGACCTTAACCTGAAAAAATCTTCTAAAATATCTACCCTCGAATAAGACTGGCTCACTTGATCAAACGACTCCAAGCAGAGGAGAATAGTAGTCTCGATGCTCACATTCAGGGAGGATTAAGGTTCTATTAACCTTCAGAAAACTCTAATTTTTCATTTTCTTGAAATCATACATAGAGAATAGTATATCGCGTATCCAAGGGTTAAAGTCTGTAATTTTCGGTGTCAATTAGTCGCCCGTAATAAAATGTTTCTATTGATTAATAATTGAACAAACTATTCTTGGTGAATTAGTAAACCTGGGATTATCATAGAATTTTAAAACGGTACTTCTGTAGCAACTCTGAATATTTGTTCAGACTGAAAAATCTGTTTTGTTCAAAAAAATGTATACTTCATTAGAGAGAATGAACTTTCTTTTCTCAAACACATTTTCTCGAGACAAGAAAAGTTTTCTTATATCTTGAGACTGCTGTAGCATTCGTATTTGTATGCCAATATTTCCTCGATTTGATAGTAGTTTTAGCCATGTGATCAACAAAAGTGTCTATTCATGACTGATTTTTTTTCACATTGTCTCAGAATACTAATTCTTTATATAAACTATTTGTGCCAAAGTTGTAAAATCATCTTTGAATTCTCACTGATTTCTGAATATATCAAGAAGTCTGTCATTTGAAAAGCTTCCATTTCTAGTAATTTCTCTTCGTTTCATTTCGTAAATTCAAGATCCTTATCTACGATCGGAAAAAATGTCATCATATTCCATAAATAAAATTTCATGGTTAATAATGCAAGAGTAATTTCCTTCAGATCATATCTTTATTAATTTTCACAAAATTAAGATCAATCAAGAGATGTTAAATTGAATTTGAAATATTTTTGGCGTGAATTTTTTCTTAACTGGATGATTTAAAAATTTCACAACTAAAATCTTTAGCACCCAAGTAATGTTTCGGATTTTTCTTTCAAATAAAAATGGATTTAAAACGGAGCTATCACTCCTAGAATTTGATGAAATCATGGAAAATACAGTCTTCCAGAAGAAACGATATTAATCATTTTCTATAACTTGGATCTTTTGTCATTCAAAGAATTAAAATCACGAACCAACAATTTTTTTCATTCTTCATATACCTACCACCGTTTTACAGTTTTTTCAAATATAATTTTATAACACAGAATGAAGAAATACGGACCCAAAAGAGAAGAAATCTCAATCCTTGAAATTACAAAGGCTTTCAATAACCCTTTCTAAACACAATGGTGAATATTAATTTCTTCTCTTTCAATATCGAGCAAAAAGCAATGAACTGCAAAACGAGATTAAAATTACGATAGCAGGACTTCAATTATCGGAATTTCACTTTGAATCACATTTTCCCGCAGAATTTTTTTTGATCAAGAATAATAATGTCGACAATTGAAAATTATATTCCGATCATTTTTGAGGGCAGGTTGATAAAAAGTGCATTATTCTTCCCAAAACGACCTAAAGTCTATCCAGTTATCCTAACCATTCTTATTCATTTTTAAAAAATCAAAAATTTTCTTGAGACCTCTTTCTTCATAAGATGCATAGTTTTTGTTTATATCGTGAGAAACGTTACAAAACATTAAAAATTGTATTTTCAAACAAGACTTTGCGACATACGATGTAAATGAAGAGTACCAAACATGTTTACCTTAAAAAAACTACCGTTTCCCAGGCACAATATAAGAGACAAGAAGAAATATTGAATAGAAAAACTGTTCATATTGTAAAAAGGCTTCCAAGTTTTATTTGACTTATTTTTCAACAAGACGTATATTTTCTGTTCCAATTATGACAACGCTCTTCAAAAAATTAGAAATTTAATTTGCTAGCCAAACTATGCGAGATGTAAATATCAGTGGCGAGTACTGAAATGAGAATGTGTTCCTTGAGGCCAGGAGAGCCTGGAGTAAAATTAATTTTGGAAAAATTTCCATCAGAAATTGAAAAAAAAAAATCTGCCCGCCGCGCGGGCACATTCTTGTTGGGTACAGTTCACTTCTCTCGCAAGTTTGGGCATGCCTAGGGCGTGCGTCTGTCGGATCTCGAGCTTCGCACTCGGTCTTTGCACTTCCCTACATTTGTATACAGAGCTCTTGAAACTCGATAGCGAAATGTCGACTACTTTAATTTGATGATTGTGGATTACCTTTTTTTTTAGCTTCTCCGGCTTTAACAAATATATTTTCATCTCGTGTCTCGTGCTGCGCACTCGATCAAAATTTGCCCGAAATAGTGGAGAAGTTTTGTTGCCCAATTTTTTTCATATGATGTGTACTTTTTCTGAAGACTTAACTGTTTAATGTTTCATTTTATTTTATACGATTGAAAGAAAAACTACGAGTCTATTTGGAAAAATTATAATATATTTATAGATCTTCTTCGGGTGAACAACTTTCCTCCATCAATTTTCTGTGTTAGCCTCCGACATTTTTTCAAAAAGTTTATTATCTCATTTATATAGTTATTTTTCCGGATTGAAATGAAAACCAAATCAATAATCTCAGTTGATATTCGTAGTCGCGACTGTGAATATTCGAGATTCTCCTTCAGCATTAGAGATATACCTATATATACTAAATTTTGGTATCGCCGATTTTCGCCGTGAGGCAGCGCGGCCAACGCTCCACTTGCCATGAATTGCTGCCATTCAAAAACGAAAAACGTCATCGCAATGGCCGCCACTTCAAAAACGTAAATTTGAAATGATTGATTGATGGATTGATTAATGATTGATAAATGATTAGGTGATAAATATTGATTGATGATCGAATAATTATTGATCGATGATTGATTGCCTATTGATTGGTGATTGATCAATTACTGATAATGATTTATTGATGATTGTTCGATGATTGATTGAGAATTGATAATGATTGATTGATGATTAATTGATTTATGAATGATTGGTGATCGATTTATGATCGATTGCTGATTAATTGTTGATTAATTCACGACTGATTGATGATTGAACCATTATTGATTGTTTATTGATTGATGATTGATTGATGATTGATGGATGATTGATTATTGATTGATGATTGATTGATGATTGATTGATAATTGATTGATGATTGTTTGATGAATAATTGATTTATGAATGATTGGTGATTGATTGATGATTGATGAATTGATTGGTGATTGATTGATGATTGATTGGTGATTGATTGATGATTGATTGATGATTGATTTATTGATGATTGATTGATGATTGATTGATGATTTATTGATGATTTATTGATGATTGATTGATGATTGATTGGTGATTGATTGATGATTGATTGATGATTGATTGATTGATGATTGATTTATTGATGATTGATTGATGATTGATTG